>JAZHYW010007659.1:0-109888 GCA_037355805.1 Ixodes ricinus
ACGTTGATGACTAACAGGGTTTTGGGGCCTATAAAATGCATGTACTTTTCAAAATAAACAACAGTTGCGAGTGCGCCTTGTGTCGTTCCACTTCTTTGTCTTATTCGGTACTTCTATTCAAAGAATTAGACGTCTTCCTTGAGGTCGTCCTAGTCATCGTTCTAGACGTCGTCTTTGAGGTTCTCTTATAGGTCGTCCTCGACGTTTTCCTATACGTCCTCCTTAAGGTCGTCTTAGAGCTCGCCCTAGAAGTCGTCCTACACGTTGTTATATGTTTATATGTTTCGCAATTGCATTCTACACTTAAAGGCGAAGCTAAGCGTCCTCCAAGTTTTTATTTATAAACATGAAAAATGCATATGTTTTATACTTATTTGGTAAAATATATCATTTAATGTCAAAATCAGCACTATCAGCGCGCTAAGTATCTCTAGAACGTTCGATCCGCGTAGAAAGTGATAAAACAACAAAGCGTTTTATACTGAAATACGATCGATCAGGGGCATTCGCTTGTTACATTGTGTTGACTGCAAGATTCCTGAGCAGTTTCTGCTCCAAGGCAACTAAGGAAAGTAATGGAAATGTCAATCATGTGAAACCTAAACTTCACCAAAATAAATTATAAAAAAAATTTTAGAATCGGAAAAAGAAAAATACTTGTTCTCCGCGACTGGTCCTAGACGCATGCAGTGCAGACGACGGATTGAGTGGCGTGCTTAAGCACAGGTTAATACGTACTGCACAAGCTGCGAGAACTCCCAAGAAATTCGACCCAGAGAAACATCTGTATGATGAACGTTATTGAACCTTAAAAGAGTGCATCTCCCCTATCCGGATAAAAGTGAGGTCACAACCATTTTCTAGACGAAAAAGCAGTAGTGATCCATCATGGTCGCATTAGCTGAGCTTCAGTTAAAAAATGAAAGCCGTTTACAACTCCCTGTAACGCCGAAATGGAGCGCAGCTGTTAAGGAGGAGGAGGAGGGAAGGTGCTCAGGGGAGGGTATACCCTCCTCCTCCTCCTGCCTCCTCCTCCCCTCATCCTTCAAGTCCTCCGGGGGGGGTGTCACGTGACCTCGGGGAAGGGGGGGGGCTCGCGCTGTGCATGTCCCAACATGCACCATTCGGGGGGCACGCGGTGCATGTCCCAACATGCACCGCGCGTTACGTCGACGGCGACGCCGATCAAGCCGGAAACGGGCGCCTAAGAGCTGTGCTCTAAAACGCGGGGTCTGTGCTGGTCATTGATACATATTCGACCACATACCGAACAGACGGTCGGACCTGTTATTAGGACGGAACTCTGAAGGCTCATTCACACTGCCCAATTTTCTTACGTTGAGTCACGTTACGTATGAGTCACCGAAACATTCGTGTCTCGAACGTCGCGTGTCATGCTTTCTCCTTGAACTGGCAGCCTCGCTTAATATGAAGCACATAGGTCCCGCTGACTTCAACGTAATATTTTGTAACGTAACTTAACGTAAGAAGATGGGGCAGTGTGAATGAGCCTTAAATGTGCTCCATAATTAGACCCTATAGAGAGGTGCTGACGTGTGGTCATCAGAACCTGCACCGCTTGAACCTGAAGAGACTTTAATTATAGAGCTGTTTTATACGCCAAGTTAAATTAGTATGTTTACAATGTTTTTGGTGGTGTTAAGTCAGCCATATTCATCACACTTGGATGCGTCGTTTAATGAAAGATTATCGATTCACCTTAATGTTAGCTTAAACATATACAAAATATATTGCTTGACTTACCGACGTAAAAAAATATATTGGAAAATCGCACAAACGAGACTTTACGCTAGTGATCTATTTATACTGTTTCACTTTGTAATTGTACTATATATTTCTTCATTATTGGACGTGTCCTCTAAATAAACATTTCGGCAACAGTCACGTATGATATGTTTCCTGTATGTCTATGGCGATCATATAATAGTTTGTGCGACTTGTAAACTGTCTATGAACGTAATTTTCAGTCGTAGAGAAAAACAAAAAACAAAGATCACTTCGGGCTAGAGTGCTCCTGTAAAGCCATTTATAAAATTATCAAGAAAACACGAAAGAATAAAGTAAGAACCTTCTAACTTATATTTAAACAAGAAGTACACACTAAATTGAAAAAAAGAACTGGTAAAGCCATTGAAAACGAGGGAGCGTTTTTGCAGTACTAATGCCTTCTAATATTTGCAAAGGAATATTATTGCAAGCGTGACCGTACAAGCCTGCCATTTTCTCATTTCCCCAGGAAAAGAAACCCATGTCGCGTCGCTGAAAAAACAAAAGCAAAAACACTGTCCATTATTTACTTTTTTTGAGCCAAGTACGGGGATGCTTTGGTTTCTTGGGTTTTGCTTCGGAGTTTCGCGTCAAATACTCCTATCGAAGAAGTCCGGTCACGTTGCTCTTCCACTTCAGTCGTTTCTTCCTTGACTCTACATGGTGGAGTGAGGAACATTGCTATTCAATGCTGGACGGTTCTTTCAGACTTCACAAGTTCGGGAAGAAACGTTCTGCATATTCAAATGTGGAGACTTGGAGCCATATAACACCTAGAAAATAGCACTCAAATGTGGTGGACGAAACTCACAAAAAATGTTTAATGACAAGAAAACCCCATTAGAGAACCGCTTTCCAGTCGTAATGGTGTTTGTCTCAGTTTGCTTTAATGTAACCAATGCTTCGATTTTGAACCAATGACTCGTGTCACATTTTCGTTTAAAGGAAATCACTGAAGGAACATTGGCGAAATTGTTCTTTAAATGACTCCCACCTTTTATCTAGACATCGGGCCACTTTGCTCCCCTCATCGCTAAATCACCAAAACTTATGGATTCATTATTGACTACTGATGCTTGATAATAGTCTGATAGACATATGAGGCCAGTTGAAAAATAAAGGCTATCGCAACGACGGAAAATTGTCAAAATGTGTTTCGCCATCAACCTGATCTCTTAAGTGACAATGTTATCTGAAAAAAAAACAATTATGGCAAATTGCTAGGCAATTGTGTTGCATACGTAAAGTGTTCTAGCATCACAAACGTTTATATCATTATGTAGCAGCACGTCTAGCCTGTTCAAACAGACGCCTACGTTCGCTGCGCTCTTCCTCAGGTAATTTAACTCGTGGTATGTGCACAGCTATGATAATAAACTTGGTGATCTTCCAGAACCTTCTAACCCACTCCTCCCTCCCACTTCACCTCCAAGCTTACCTCTCCTCCTCACTTCACCCCTGACGACATCACCTTCCCGTTAACCAATCAGCGTCGAGCACCTCTCTCCTCCTCTTCCATCCATCAACCAATCAGTGTCGAGCCTTACGGCCACGCTTTTATCAATGCTTTACTTTTGGACTTCACAAAATTCCAAACAACTTGCCAAAGAACGTATCACGTTAAAACGAAAATTGACTACGTTAAAAAACTATATTTCGCTGCGCAGATTTAGCTTAGAAATTAGGTGACATCGACTACAACAATACACGCGTGAAAAATTTGCGTGTGAATTGAGGACCGAAAATAAATACAGATAAACAGGCGCGAATCTCAAACCAATTTGTGTTTTCTGAGTCCTGATTTGCCATTGGCTTCAATACGACGATGACGAACGTTGACCACCTTGCATCGTCACATCTGTTGCCACCCAGGGGAGCCGACAGCCTTGACATTGATACAATATATTGGAGTCTATTGAAATGAAACTTAAGACAATATGTTTTACTGCTAGCACTAGTACTTCCCGTCTTGGAGTTATGCCGCGTAGACGTAGCCTTAATTTTATCGATTATTCTAATAGAAAGTTACTGAAGCCGTTTAATAACTAAACATCTTAGACAACTCAATCAAGCCTTTTAAACAATCCTTTGCCTTTTTGCGCAGCCTGCAACACCCACGACCTAGCTCATGTATTGCACAATGTGCCTGCAGTTGTCGGTCAAATCAAACAACCTCCAACGAGGCGCTATAAACCTGAAACTCTGGTATAAGCCAGTGTTGGAGGTAACGCGTTACAAGTAACGTCGTTTCTGGTACTTCTTCTAGTAGCGTAGTAATGTACTTGTCACTTTTTCAAAACAGTAACGGGTAACGTACTTACGTTACTTATTTGCAGTAGAGGGTAACGTAGTTACGATTAGTCGTTACATCTTTACAAACTCTAAAAAAAGTACACTTACTTTTTTTTGTGTGTGTTTCTATACTTCGTTTTGCCTGAAGTTCAGATGCTGCCGACGCTGCAAGCTGATGGGACAAATCCGACAGCGTCTAAAGGGCACCATCATGTTGTTGGATGTGTTTCTCACCGTGTTTATCATCGCATAAGCAAAAAAAAGGCCCAGTGACTTGTGCTTTTGACGCTGCTTGTTTGGTGCCATTAGCTCGTAGCGTTGGCGGCGTCTGTCCATAAGCTGAAACATATGCGCCAAGTCACTAATTCTTGCACTCATCTACATACCTTAAAAAAACGTTTGCCTGTCTTTTCCCGCGCAAAACGTCCCACATTAGAAAAACGCCAACGCCCACGCCTTTTGTCCCAGCGTTGAAAAAGGCTGCCGCAGAAGAAAGCGCTGTTAATATCAATTTATCGATTAAAAAGTAACGCAAAAGTAACTTGCGTCACTTTTTACCGGTAAAATCAATAGGTTCATTTTATTTTGGGTAAGGTACGTCGGTAACGCGTTCATTTATTTTGCAACAAACGAGTAACGTATATTGTTCCATTTTTCGGTAACGCCTACAACACTGAGTTATAACTAAAAAAACTTTATTAGATTAGAAGAAGGTTTAGTGTGTACGCGGTAGAAAAGGTAGGTTTATTTGAAGTTTAAAATAAATTGAGCTCTCAAAAAAGGGGTAGTCAGTATTTTTAGGTTTTTACAAATTTTATGTTCTTAAGAAAGGCGAAACTGTTACCTAGATAACTAATTGTAGCCGTCGCGGCTCTAACTAGTAAGTATACATTACTGACTTAAAAAGCCTGGGGAACATTACCTAGTCTATGTCTCTAGAACAGTCTTGGGGCATTTTTTTACTAAAGATGAATCAGCCTATCCTCACAATGACTCACAAAGAGAAAAAACAAAATTAGTATACCTGTAGAGCAGAACTTACTTAATCAATAAAAAGTACGTACATATGCATTCACTCTCGAAGCAAAATGTCCACAAATGTAATGGCAATACAAATACGATACTTACTAAAATTAACATGCTGCCGTTGATGCACATTAATAAAAAAGCCAAATTCCCTTCCACCTTAAAGTTAGTTAGACCGAAAATTAAAGCATTTTTAAATTCAATCGTAACTTAATGCCTCATCATTTATTCTCGCATCTGCATTTGAATGCAACAATTTATTTCAATATATTTTTAAACGCGACTCAGTACCCAACTATGAAACGAACCGCAACAGTCTTTCTAACAAAGTATCATTTATGGGCCGGGTAAGCTCCAGCAACCCCTCGTTTTCACGGCCTCAGTGTTGGTTTTTAACACTTTGTACTTTACCGACTCATTAATTTAAAGACCTATTTTGCACTTGGAGAAAGTGGAGTAGTGAACCTCGGCGGTTGAGTGCCAAGTCCCAGAAGTGAGGTCGTGATCAGTTTTCGCGTATTGGCACTTTCTAGGAGCGAGCTCCTCAAGTACCTCTTCCGGCGCCGGTTGCTATCTTGGAGACAGCCAGTATTGGTTAGGTTTCTCATCAGATACCGTGTGTGTTTCGTATACGTACGTCGTGGCCAGATAAGTTTAGTGGGACAATGTATCCTCTAAATTAAGCGGAAACATTTCTCTGCTAGATTAAGTGGAACATTTTTCAGCAAAACGTAGACGGAATCCAGTGTAGCGTGACGTCGTGTTGCCAAGTTTTTTCAGAGTGTCACATGAACACAGTCCGCTAAACGTAGAGGGACCTACGGCCTCTGAATTTAGAGACAGTAGTAGAACTGTATGCAACGTTTCAGCTCTCGGCGAAGTGAATTTGCACGACATGGTAAGGAACTGGGAATTTGTACTGTCAAGAGAGCGTCTCTGACGATGGCCTCACGTAAGAGGAGAACTGCGTCGTGAAAGAAGGAAGAATCAACGACAGTCAAACAGCAAGAGCAATGAAAACAAAACGGTATATTTGCCAGTTTGCAGTTACCTCCACCGCCCTGCCGGCCACGACCTGCAGCATCAATAAAGAATGAATAAATGAATGAATGAACCTGAAACTGAGGTAGAAGAAAAACATCAAGACCCCTGCTTTCCTCATGTGTGTTTTCTGTACCTTCTACGTTTGGGTGTTTCTCTTCTACCCCAGTGTCAGGTTAATTCCAACATGCCTGATGAATGTTTTCGAGGTTTGTGTCTCACTACAATTTAACTTTGAATAATTAGAAAGGTTTAACCAAAGAGCTCCTTTAAACCGGTACGAGAACTTCCAAAATATTGAGCAGGAAAAAGTAGAAAAAAAAGGAAAAGACGAGGCGACAATAAAGAACATTAACGTGGCATAAAGATATTTCGGATATTCCCATTTACTTACATATCTGAGCGTTCCTGTGATTTATTACCATCTCCATAAGCTTGCGAGCATCCATGCGCGTTCCGAGAAATGGACATGATTTATTCCTGGAAAGCGGAGGCCCCGCGACGCCTACTTTCTGACCTGTGTAATGCGCGTAATACTCCCAAAACACTATAAAAAAAGGAACCCTGTAACTATTCGAGTCAACTGCACTAGTCACTCCTTTGTGATGTTTAATGAATCCACTTAGAGTTTGGGATGGTCGTGAGGCTAATTTAGAGTTCTCAGAAGAATGGGGTCATTTAATTACTTTTAAGAGCCTCAGGAAATTTCTTGTTTTGTTTTGTTTACTTGTAATCTTTTCTTTAAAACATATCTGGAATCTCGATTTTTAATCAAAAATACATTGTGACTTTGTTTTCTAACTTCGTATATCTGCTCTCGAAAGTATCGGTCAATAGAGTTAGCTCTTTTGTGATGCACTATATACGTTTGTAAAATTAAAATATTGAGGGGTCATTCATACAGTGATATGTCCTCGCTTCCTCCCTACGTTGCGTTTTATATACAAGTCTACATCTCACTCTCTTTTAGCACACGTTTTCTCGCCTTCTTGATATTGCATCTACAACTCTTCGCTTTGAAATTGCGAGTGCACCTGAGGTTTATAGTGAATACGTATTGTTGTATCAGAACTGACTAAACGTACCGGGGCTCTGGAATGAACGCAACCTGAACATCGTCAATTATTCTGCAGGGTCCTCCACGTCAGTGAGCTAAGCCGACCGTATCAGTAGGCTTTCGAATGATGACCTACTTCTATGCCCAATCGATGTGCATGAAAACTTAATTCTCAGCGGCACGCCTCGGATTCCAATTATTTTTTGTACCGACTGTAGCCCCGGTTTATATATTTTTCTTATTTAGTCCTCGCCATCGCTTCTTTCGGGTTCACGTTGAGCGAGTGACTCATCGGTTTTAAAGCGATTGATTTGGGAAACCATTATTTTGGGCAAAGCTTATCTTCATTATCTGAATAGTTCGTGTGATTGTAGAGAAACATAATGTGCATATTGACAACTGTGATTGTGCTACATGTGAACACCTTGTTTTACCACCATTCCTCACGCTTTATTTTTAGTGATTGTGGCGCAGTGTTTTGTACGCAAAAGGGCCGCTTAAATTGCTTTTGGTATTGTTTGCTATTTCCAGAAGACGCTTTTATTGAGGATATAGTTTGTTGTAACCTGACTGATGCTGTTTCAGATGATCTACTTGATTCGTTTATTACCTTCTATATGGTCGCTGTTGGCATTTTTATTACTAGGTTATAAATAACAATATTAACGTAAGGTATAACTAGGGCTCCGTGTTTTCGGATAAATCCGAAAAACACCGAAAAACACCCGCCGATAAATTTTTTGTCAATTCGGATTTATCCGAATAAACTCCGAATTGTTATGTGCCCATGCCACCCCCCCTCCCCCCCCCCCACACACACACACACAAACAAAACACTTTTTTTTTTTTAATTGGAGCAGCGCATTATTGGTCCTGGGAAAATGACACCACGATTATCTTCAAGCCTCGGACCGTTGTCAAGGGGTCTTACGGCTTGTCTCGTCAAGGTTGGTTCAGGGAAACAGGTCATCGTACCATTCGTGCCACGCCATAAGCCACTCATTTGTTTCCAGTTTGGGCCGTGGGACTTGGGATTTACAAAAAGGAGAGGGTATGTTTTTGTAACAGTAGAAGCTATGGACCATAGAGATTGTATAAAATAGGGAAGAGGGGCAGTTGAAACTTATATTTCATCCTTTACTCACTCCACCCGCGCGGCCGCGGAGTTGATTGATGGGATAGCTACGAGCTTCCTTGCGGCTACCTCCGGCAGTTTATTGAGTTTAAGGTATCGACATTTATCGAAGCCACGCTTGTGTGCGACATTTGTCGTGGGACAAATTATATGCCAATAACACCAACGCCAAATTCAACTGAAGGAATCTAATTGATACAAGCGCGTTTTATTTTTTTTTCTGGCATACGTTTAAGGGTATTCACGAGGAGAAATCCCGGGGATTTCCTCCGGCATCGCGCATCCGACGAAAACGACAGGCTTAGCGATGCGCAAAAGCCTCGTTGTCATCTCGTAATGCGCGCGTGCCGGGAGAAATCCCGGGATTTCTCCCTCGTGTGAATACCCCTTTACATCCGGTTATTATTTATAACCTTCAATAGGAAACACTTCGATTAATCTCCGAATTTAGGAGAATCGGGGATTTACGAAAAATTAAACTCCGATAAACACCGAATTCTTGCTAAAATATAAACTCCGAAAACACTTCCGAATTCCACGAAAAATAAACTCCGAAAACACGGAGCCCTAGGTATAACCTAACGATATTGTGCCGTCCTGCCATCTCTCAACATGCGTAAATCTCGTAGTTTTCGTGGCTACAAAAGGGTCATAACTAACTTCTATTTTTAATATGCAGAGTTCTGATTTGCTGGTATATCCCTAGAACAAAATGCGCTTGCTTCACATATATCTCAAGGAGTAAACCGTTATGACACTCTCATAAGAACTAGCATTTACTTTACTTATTTGTGTTTTTAGTATTCTTGCAATAAATCAATGCTAATTAACACATATCATTTGATGCTAACTTAACAAAAAAAATTCGAATAGTGCCTGCATAAGAAAATGTGCGAACAAACTAAGAAAAACATACAAATATGCAAGATACAACCTTCCCCCCCCGCCCTTATTTATTCTATGAGCAAAAACGCATTCTGCTCTGACTTTATACGTACGGTGAAAAGTTTTACATTTTGTTCACTGGAAGGTAGGAGCACTGTCTAAGGAATATGAGTATAAAAGAATAAAATGATTATGTCTACGAACCTTTTTCTATTCCCCGTGTCAGTGGTAAATGCATCGGCCGGTGAATCGATGCCATTTTCCTCTCCGAGTAGATATTCTCCATGGGAATACCACCGCCACAAACGTGATACCTACCCTGCAGCAAGCTCAATATGGCGCCAAGCAGAATAACTCGGGCATAATTAGAATCGTGACTGGGATGCGACTACTGTTCTTCCGACCACTAAGAGCTTAGGAGGGGATTGTGCCCCAACGCGCAATACAATGCTGACGTGTTCCCAAATACCTAGGAGCAGTGTTCATAGATTCCTGCGTCTTCGGCGTGTTTACTTGGCCCGTCGTTTTTTGCTTAAAAGCGCTGAATAAACAAGTTTTTTTCTTTCAAATATAGGTGTCGTACGCACCACAGACGGCGTATTTTAAACTTGTAGGGCGCTTCGGGTCTTCTTCACTCGCTTCAGACAGGAAACTACAAATATCCATAAGGCGCAAAAGCTTATTAAAACAAAATTACAATTATCGATTCACTTTAAGACATATGCGTATTGTAAACTTCTATGCATATGCAGAAAGAAATCGAACACGTTTTTCATGTGCTAAGGCACGTTACCGATTTGTCGCCTGTTTGTATAAGTGCTTTCAATGATCCGGTAGAAATGAACGGAAGTAAACTCGCGAACGAAGTTGAGCAGAGTTGAATGTTACCTTAATTTATCGTTTGCTCGCACATGCACCACCGAGTGACGTCGAAAAAAGCGCACATATTCTACTCCTTTCCACCTGGCGTAGCATCTTCTCCCTTATTGAGGAACGCAGCTACATTTTGAATTACAGTCCCTCACTCCCACTGATCTCAATGACAATTGCTGGATCGCGTTTACCCGCTCTGCAAATGCGGTCACTGGCGGCCATCTTTAGGTAGAGTTATATTACCTCTTACCAAGGTGCAGCTCCTGCAGCCCAGAGCCGTATATGTAGAGAGTTTGGCCATTCGTTGGGAAGTATAGGAGACAAATGAGGAGGCGCCATTGGCCGAAAGCGGGCTGGGCGTGTTCCAGGGCGTCTTCAGAAATTTGAATGTGACCAACCAGAAGCCGGAAATAATACCCTGGCCACCCTGGCGGTGGTCGCGAGAAACAAACCTGATAACTGCATTGGAGTAACTCTCGGTGACTGAAAATATGGTACACGTGATGTTTCAATCACGCTCATCCAAAATGATGGTGGAATAGTGCGACTAGCGGGACGATCGACATAATCCGTACGCCAAGCGCCGAGGGCCGAAAATCTGCCGTCCGAGCGGTCACGCTCTGTCCGAGCAAAACAGAGTTGAGCGGCGCATTCGTTTCTTACATCTTTCTGCGTGATCATGATCAAAACAACACGTGAACCCTATTTTCAACCACAAAGAGTTACTACACTTCACTCTTACGCGCTTATTAAAACCATATACGAACATGTACCTTCGATCAGAACTGTTTCTCGCTACCACCGCTAGGGGATTCTTTTCGGCTTCTGGTTGGTCAAGAGAGCATGCCAAGCCCTCTTTCCGAGTCTGCCGCACGCCCTGGCTCTGCCCGCGCCTCCCATTGACCAAACTCTCTACATATACGGCTCTGCTGCAGCCTCTGTCATCCATCCATGGGAGACAGCGTTTTGGCAGGTGTGGTGGCAGGCTGCCGTCAAAATAGGGTGGGTGATATTTCGTGCTTGATTGAAATTATTTGACGAAACATGTTTTTGAAACCCGGCGTGAACGGTAGCCCGATCTTTGAGGACCCTGTGAAAGTTTCACCAAATCGCAGCACCGGGGAAAAGCAGCACAGCACACATCGAAAGTCGCATCGAAAGAAGCATCGAAAGCAGAAGCCGCTACGGAGTCTGCTTTCGATGCGAGCTACTCTGCTTTCCCCGGTGCTGCGCGTTCGTAGAACTTTCGCCGGGTCCCCAAAAATGAGGCTACCGTTCACGCCGGGTTTAAGAATCTGCTTCGTCGAACAATTTCAATCAAGCACGAAATATCACCTACGGTACAGTGTACTAGATCCACGGCTTTTTTATGGTAGCCTGCCGCCATTGCGCTGTCCGCCATATTACGATGATGGCTAGAGATGATATAACTTCTACCTAAAGATGGCCGCCAGTGACCGCATTCCGGTCCATAGGCGGAGCTGGCCAAACGCGATCCAGCAAATAGACATAGAGATCAGTGCTCTCTCCAGTAATCAATAAATTTAGTTCAAGTGGAATGCCCTTCCGCAAGAACTGATGAGTGGAATGCCCTTCCGGAAGACACTGATAGCTGTTATCAATAATGACGTCTCTTATGACAGACTGCAGAGAAGCGTGCTCGAGTGAAAATGTAGTGCTGAATGATTGTCCATTGCATTACTCAAAATGTCTTTTGAATGCGTTTTTCTTTTGTTCCCCCTGCATAATGCCTAACGGCGCAGCAGGTGTTTGTGTAAATAAATAAATAAAAAAATAGAACCGTAGCATAATCAAGCATTTTAACAGCAAAATATTCTTAGAGATGCCACTCTAAAAGTACAAGAGCGACATGCGAAAAAAAGGACTATCGAGCATTATTACGATGTACAAGTAACTTGTGTGACGTTTCCGCAGATATAAAATTTATGCATTAAACAAATTCTGCTGGTGACTCTAAGAAAGGCATACGCAAAAAGCAAAAATGCTGCCAAATTTTTTTTGTTATGTATTTTTTTTGCTTTGATATTCGCAGGTGAAGGCATCTATATGCAGTACATTAGTGGGTCGCAGAAACGAAACTTTGGAATAATCTCGATACGTCTATATTTCTTATGACTATATCAACCATATCAGAAGTAAATATTTTTAACAAACATCCTCCACATCATGTCATGGGCTTCTTTTAGATGGAAAAGTAAAAAAAAAAAACGAAGGCAAACTGGTGTACGTCTTTTATAATGTACCGGAGACAGGAAAAATAATAAAGAAAAGTTCAGACCAAAAACCCTCTTTGCTAAGCAGTAATCGCTTCATCTCAGGTGAACCGATCATTTATCCTTAAAGCTCTCAGCACAAAAGAAATTATTGATCCTGACGCTCATTAAAAGTTTGGATCGTGTAGTGTAAATGAACTTCACATTAACTGAAGAGCGTGTTGGTAACAATGACTGGCAACAGAAATAATAAAACAAACTCCGGACAGGGAAATGTTCGTTGTCCCTTGTCCGAAGTTTGTTTTATTCTTTTTGTTGCCAGTAAATGAACTTATTTCTAGTTAGTGATGGAGGTGTTGAAATCCAATTTATATAGGAGTCTTGAAAAGGTAAATATGCGACCCCAGAAAAAAGTTCCGTATAGAATGGCTAAATTTATTCCAATGAAGAATATTGCGTGCCTTGTTATTTTAACAGAAACGGTACGTGCTTTTCTGGTGAAGCGTCCTGCACTTGCTAGTGATATTCTAATAGATGTACACTTTTTACAGATTATATTAAGTATATCTAGATGAATATATATATCATACACAAAATATTATGCATATCCCATGTTGATTGTAAAAATAGAGCGGGCTCAAAAACAATATTTTGGAGGTTTTTACGGTATCTGCAGTTCGTTTGATCTAAACTCAAAAGCAACTATATGGTTCACCGGCTCTCTAGACGTCATCTCCTGTGTAACATAAATTCCGCTCGTCCGATGTGTGACATTTGTACTAAAGTAAGGCATTCTTATTTTCTTACCTTATTATTTCAATAAATTTATGCTTGTCTACATGGATGTTATACTTTCCTTTTACAGTTCTCCTGGCAACTGTAAAAGTTTTTAGTTGCCCCCCCCCCTTATTAAAGAAAAAAGAAGCAATAATTCTGCCCTGTTACTTGAATGTGCCAAGTGGAACGTGCTAAGCCTCTAGTGACAGGTCGCGGATTTTGAGTTCCAGATAGGGCTCCCACGAAATGTTGGTGACAGGAAGACACAGAGACGAGTTTCGAGTTCTCAGTTTTAGCGCTTAAGGTGGTGATTTACTGCGCCTTCGAGACTCCGGAGATGAAAGCGCGTCTTCTACAGACTCTTGCCGTTATTTAATTTTTTTTTGAATGTTAGTATTTAGAGGTGTACCCTTTGGATAAGAATTCATATGTAGTGCAAGAGGAAATTACATTTATGTGGCTTGTCAATCATAAACACATCATTTTCGAAAATATAGTCGGATACGAAGGTTAGTGTGCCATGTAATTTCTAAACGATCGTTGGAGTTTGGTGAACACTTTTAGCCGTGTTGGTTTGAGTCTCGGATGTCCCGAAGACGAGGGAAACGTCAGTTATGTTTTCTCTGAGGGCATCTAGTTTGCCTTCAAGGACTAAAAGATACAGATGCATCCCTGCCTGAGGAACACTAATTACTGTTTTCGCTCGGGCACACCTCTCGGTAGTCCTTGCCGAACGCAGTTAGTCCCCAGCTTTTGCACACGGTAACTAGCTCGACCCAGATGGTCTTTTTGGCGAGCAAGTGGGAGTTAAAACGACCAAATGCTTGCGTTCGCCCTTTGAGTTAATTTTTCTTGGAGTGTACAGTACATTAGTGAGTCGCAGATACGCAGCTGTGAACTAATCTCGATGTGTTTATTTGGCCTATATGTACATGAAGCATATCAGGCGCCATTACGTCAAACGAAAATCCTTCACAGCATTTCGTGAGTTCCTACATCAAAAACGAGAAAAATAATAGCAATCTTCCGTAAAACTCTTATAATGTACCGGAGACTGGAAAAGCAATAAAGAAAAGTTCATGGCAACACACAGCCCTACTAAACACTAACATGTTCATCTCAAGTGGATCGATTATTTAGTTTTGATAAAAATGGATAACTGAACTACATTTCAGCTATTGCGGGGTGTCTTGAAATTTAATCTATATATCTGAGCTCCCATAGTTCAGTCGAATCTGGTAACTGTTCCACAACATTTTTTTATTATCTATAAACCAATTTTCTTCCATTCCGCAGCTCAAAAAAATTTAAGTTTCGTTTTTTTCTTAATGTCATTTATTTCAATTGTTGTAGAAATGAGGACATTTTGGGCATAATACATGCAATTCTGCCACTCGCTCTAATGTTCTAAAGTATGCTCAAAGGTTTTAATTGGGTAGCAGAAAAATGTTGCTCGACAATCTGACACCAGTTTTTTTTATCCCGACGTCATTGTAACAAAATATTTCACGTGTCGAACTTGTCCTCATCAACAGGGTGATACCGGTCGATATCAAACGACTTAATTACTTGAATTCACGTTGCCTGGTGGACGTATCTCCCTCAAATCTGTTTTAAGTTCTATAAAAAATTGATGTGGACCTTTCACAAATATCACTTTGCATTGCCTGAAAGATTGTGAATCATTGGACAGGTCGCCCTCTCAATATAGTTTCAAGGTATATCTCTAAATAAATACTGTTTTAGTTAATATATTTGTTGATACCAGAGTAAGAAAATTGACTACAGTAAAACAACGTGCGAAATTCATGCTACTTCTGGCTTTAATAGAACAAGCGCATTGCAGCCCCTTTAACATTTTATCGCATCGTATGTGCACCTTTAATTTATGCGTTTAAAGAAACACGCCCTCTCGGTGGTTATCACTGCACCCTCGTCAGTAGGCGCCATTTCAACAAACCTCGTGCACTACGGATGCGCACTTTCGTCAAAAACACCAGAAAATATTGCAAACAATAGGTCATGTGACATGCAAACATATACAACATTATCCCAGTGAAATATTACTCTAACATAAACTGTATTTCGGAGGATTATTCACTTCGAAATCGCGTTCATCAAATCGTGGAAATTACCCATTGTATTATAAACCACAAAACGTTTTCATGTTTGTTTTAGCGATTTATTTGTTTATTTTTGCACAAAACTTATGAACTGGTAAAAGCATGCCATATGACATAAGTGCCTCAATCTAGTGTGACAAATGAACGAATATGAGGGTTCAACGTTAATGAAGTTAAGTAAGAGTGCAGGCAAACTGGTTCAATATTGACAAGGTAATACTTGGACGTGGGGACAGAGGGGACCAACACAAACAAAACGTTCTCCGTTGCCCGGTTTTACTCCCCTCAGCCAGATCATATCAAGCGAAACAAATGACCTCGCTCGACGTTATTTGAAATTTTAAAATAAAAATTTTCGGTGACGAAATTTTAAAATCTCCCATTCGCCTCGATGGCATGCTGCCGGTGGAACGAAAATTTATGGCATGAGCTGCGAGTAAGACCAGGCACAGCCTTCTTTCGCCTGGAGTTCGTAGCAGGACTCGTTGAAGCGTGCAACTTGGAGACAAAAAAAGATCTCACAAAACAGGAACGGCTTTGTAGTTTCAAGTGTAGTCGGTCGAAGCAGTTCTTTGGAGTAATGGATGATATATAGGCCCGCTTAGCGGGAAGCGTATTCTCAAGTCCTAGATTTTGAGGTGCAGTTACGGTGCATCGTTCGATTCTAAAAAAAAAGGTTTACATTCAATGCCCACATTTCCAACATCCACTAACTCGGCGCATTAGTAAGGCAGCGTGCAGGTAAAACCTTAATAGATATACTATATTTCTGGCGGCCAGTTTGCAAATTGTCTTCTCTTGCACAGGCCTCTTCGAAATGATCCGGTGTTTTTTTGTTTTGTTTTTACATTAGCAAAATATATTAATTTAAGTTTATGCGTCTTGAAGATCACTGACCCATTATTGTATGAATTCAGTAATTTATTTATTTTCTGACTGAAGCTTATTGAGTGACCGCTTGCACAAAAACTTTAGCTCTCTAGTTGTTGTTAGTACTAAATATGATAGATATGTACATCGTGAAACATCTCGAGGTCTGTAAATGGCTGTTAGTGCCCAATTCCAAAATTATATGTAACGCAACACAGTAACTGATAATCACATTGTTTACTTTTCTTTTTTTTTTGTGCGCCGTTTTTTGTAGTTTTTTTACTTGTAATGAACCGATTATGCAGTTGCATAAGAGGTGAACTCTCGAGGAAAACATTTCCGGTTTGATGAGACCCTAAGCTGTGTGCTCACTAATAAGGCCCCGAGCTCTTTGTGGGCATATTAAACAGAATAAATGAATAAATAAATAAAAAGCTTAGGCTAATGGTGATCACCAATCTTTTGAATATATTTCCATCAGGAATAATGCGAACCCGCTTTTCGTCGCTTGGGATTTTTATCCCGGTAGCATATATTTTCAGACAAGAAGGAGGTGAGCGGACATTTATGTCACGGATATAATTTAAAAAAAATTACCCTGACAAAGATTTTATCTCTTCCCAAACTGCCAAGATTACATGTGTAGAACAGCCTGCGCTTGCCTGCTTTTCAGTTGTTGTTTTGTTGTTTTTTTGCGCACAATTTCTTTTTAGTTTTGAATATTAAGTTTTTTTTCTGAATATCAGTGTATCGGCTAATGACATGAGTCATCGAGGAAATAACTTTGCATCGGAAAACAAAACAAAAAGTCAGTCAAGTCAGGAGTTGTCTTGCTCCATATGTCAAAGAATTAACGCCGAAAGAAAAAATTTCTAATAAAATTTGCATAAATGTTCCCTACATTCCTACTACAACACTTTAAATTAGTCACCATACGCGGGTTGACATATCTAGAAATTGGTTATCGCGAGTATCAGAGTAAATTCAACTAGGTGGAACTGAAACCCATTCCAAACAAAGTAGTCGGTAAAATTTTTGTCATTCCATCAGGATTTCGGGAACTCCAAAATTTGATATCAAGGCGACGAAAGAAAGGAGTCCGCGACACCTGAGACGAGGTCAGCGGTAATCCTGAGTCGTTCGGTGGGAGCTCTGAAGGGTGGGATTGAGTGGGAGTCAAAAGAGGTGGGTTTGTCCGCTTAAACAGTGCGTGGAATGGAGGGGGCGGGTGCTACGTGGTAGGAATGGGAGGAAAAAAAAAGAGAAGTAATAAACAGGGCAAGAAGAGGCCACTCCAGTTTCATTTATAATTAATTCGGAGGATGGGCAGAGTGAAGCTTTTCACCAATGTCCTTTCTGGGCAACTGGTCAATGCTGCCGCATTTCTGGAATACAAAAGAAGCCCATATAATTAGGTGATTGTGCAAGCCAGTTTTGCGGTTCCGAATTTAGACTATGCCATTTGGGTTCCTTACACAGAGGAGGAGGCATGTTCTTTTTATGATTCCGCATTCTGTAAACGACTTTATTTTAGATAGCTGAATATTTCAGGGAATTTTGAGGAGTATGGGATTCTGGAATATTTCGCGGGCATAAACTTTTACGATTGGTAGTTCTATTCCGCGTATTCTACACCATATAATAATATATTCGCGCAATCTAGTTGTCGCGATGCTTTTCAAGTTTTAAATTTCGGGATCATTAAGTCCTCATAAAAATTAAATTATTCGGTAATAAAATATAATTTTTTATACTGATGTTTCGGTGTGGTTATTATTTATCTATTCATATTTTTGAAGAAATATGACGTGTCAGATTTTAATAAACGCCATACTCTGAAATTTTGAACATTATATATAATTAAGCTACGATAAATGCCGAATATGCAATAAAAACGTAACCCTTAAAGACACCCTTCCGATTTCACAGCACGGAAAATAAACTTAGAAAAGACGAAATCTTACAGATAAGATGGATTTGTTTGTGTGAGTGTTTTTCTGTTTTTTTAGCTTCTACTACATTTTTTATATTTTTATGGAAAAAGTATAGAAATTTTCAGAAAGGTGCACGCAGTACAGATAAAACTTCACTGTTCCATTTTTTTTGTAACATACAATCTCTTAATTCTAACCCAGACCATACACAGTAAACTCTAAAACATGGTGTTTTGGTGTTTGGAGGGTGTTTTGTCTTTGGAGGGTGTTTTATACGGGATACACTTTTTAAAAGGACGATATTCCTTCTTTTGCAGTGAAGGAAAATCACATTTTTTTTAGAAACAGCCGGTACCAATTTGTTTGCAGTTCATTTGTGCCAAGGTTCAGGTCTTAAATCCTACTACACACCAAGTAAAAAACACAATCGCCCAAATATAAAAAAAAATTTTTTCCGGTGACTTAGTAAATTAATTTTTTTCTGAAAAAAAAATGAAATGCGCTTACAATTCTCTGTAATGCCGAATATGTCACATTAATTTACGTGACGTCACACGTGACATCACGTAACGTCACGTGCGACGTCATTATGGGAAACGTCCCATGCTCCAACGCGCGGTTACGCCGACGGCGACGCCGCTCAACCCGCACACGGGCGCCTAAGAGCTGCGCTCTAAAAGGCGTAAGTTGTTCATAATAGGACTTCTTATAGTTGAAATTAGAAACCATTCATGCATTTTGAATTGAAATTTACTGAGGCATTAGCTTATGATTTTTTGGTTTTGGATGCCATATTTTGAGAAAATTCTAATGGTATTTATGCAAATGTCAACCCTCCGTGGTATTTCTGACGCTCCAGTGCATATTCTTGTTATTTATGAGCGCTTTCTGCTCGTACTGGAGGGTAGAAGACTCACTCCACGCGGCCTGCTCTGTGTTGTGTTCCATGGAGATGAAATAGAACTTTCCGAGCACCTGTCTGTCCATGCAGAGTCAACGAAACACTTAAGAGCGATTAACATCACCGAAGGCCTAGCAGTTCTGATGTCAGCTTTCTGGATGTTCAATATCAACTCTAATAAAAGGTGCCTCAATACAGCATCTGCCTTTGAGAGGTTGTTTTAGAGCGCAGCTCTTAGGCGCCCGTTTCCGGGTTCAGCGGCGACGGCGTCGGAATCGGCGTAACCGCGCACGTTGCATTATGGGATGTCACAGTTTGCCCGCTAAATTTAGAGAGAAACAAATATTGGAGTTGAGGTCATGTGACGTCAATTTCTCCGCTAAATTTAGCGGGAAACTTAATCCGCTCTTTGTAGCGGGGAAAGTTTCGCTAAATGTCCCTCTAAATTTAGCGGCTTAAGTTTCCCCGCTCAATTCAGCGGGGAAATGGACGTCAGGTTACCTCAACACCAGCTCAGTTTCCCCGATAAATTTAGCGTGTAAATTGACGTCACCTAACTTTAACACCCATTCCCCGCTAAACATAGCGCGGAAATTTGCGCTAGATTTCCCACTAATTTGAGCGGGGAAATGTTCCCTAAATTTCCCCGCTACCTTTAGCGGGGAATTTCCCGCGAAATAAGAGGGGAGCAGGAGAGGAGAAGGGAGGGTACGGAGGGCGAGAAGGGGCAGACTCTCCCTCCGTACCCTTTCCTCCTCATCCTCAAAAGCTGCGCTCTAATTGGGCATTACAGAGAACGGTACGCGTCTTTGATTAGATTCGATTGAGATAAGGCGTCTGCGCATGGGCAGGGCCATCAGCAGCGCCACCGCAGTGCCGTGGCGTCATAAAGTTGAGTGCGTGTACAGTCCCTGACACCTTAAGAAACGCAGGGCGTGGTGAGATGAACATGGTGTAGGTGTAAGAGCGCGTAACAACTAATACAAAGAAAAGTGAACACACAACAGAGAACGAGCGCGTGGTGAGACTCGAGGATCTTTTTATCATCCCGCAGTTAACAAGATTCAGCATTTGCCTTTCGAGGCTAGGTGGAACAAGCTACCGCCAGTTATAAACGGTGCAGACGTAAGCATACATCCATCCCTTCATCCATCGATAAGAACATCTAAGAACGAATGACGAAAAAAGAAGAGTGAACTTAGTAAGTCACACCTCACGTTTATTGCGCTCTCTGTGACTATCGTGATAACTTTACCAATAAATGCGAGCGCATGCCTACGCTTCTTTTTTTAGACATTGTCATGTTGAATAATCTTATGATTGTATACATAAGTAGAAGTTTCAAACCCTGTGCACTGCCTTTTCGCAGGAAGCTCTCGTGCATTACGACTTCCACCTTTCACAAAGCAACGACGTCGATCTAATTGGTCACCGTATAAACAATCTCGTTTTTCATTGTTTTTTTTTGTTAGTTTTTGGTGAAGCCTATGGGGAAGATTCTCTTGAATTTAGTCCGTGGCTATGCCATGTTATTGCATGGTATTTTGATGTTTCACCACTTTTTATGCATGTAATTCGACTTGTTTAAGGATGCCGACTCGAAAGCCCATGTAAATATTTGATTTTAGATTTCGATAGTGGGGAAGCACAAATAGCGTATTAAAAACCTCCAACATTAGAGATTCGCGTATCCTGATTTCAAATCTTTTAACAAAACTATTAATATTTTGTTGCGTTTTACTGCTCTCCAGGATCATAATAGCTCCAATTAATTATCTCGTGTCCAGATTTGATCTTATCTTTAATAACTAACTAGTAAACGCAAGTGACACATACCGTGACATCGTCAACAGACATATAACGAGGGAAATATACTAATAGAGTAACAGCGTGTTTACCGTATTCACAAAATCATGCCTAATAACAAAAAGCGAAAGAATCTTCCTTGGTCAAAGATTTTTTAGTTATAAATAGTCTCCAGTAATATGTTTTTCTAAGTATAATTGTGGTTACCTTGTGTCTTATCGTGTTCTTTAGTTTCTTGCTGTTCAAGACATGAACCGTATAGTTCTTCACGTAATTCAACTGCAAACTATCTTTTGTTTTCACTTCGTATATGAGGCGTCAAAGCTATAAGTGACTCCAGGTTTGATATACCCTATTTCACAGTAGGTTTTTATCGTAATACTTCCCCGGGTAGGTGTTCATATTTACGTTCGTTTCTAGTGCGCACGTGAATTTTCGGTTGAAAAGTGTTAGGGTGCCAAACGACCGTTGGCCCATAGCTAATAGCAAGGCTCACGCAAGCTTTATTTTATTCCCGTTCGCACGTTCCGCTTGCGACATGAAACTGCCATTACGGATAAGCGCGCGGTGCTTCCCAAACCTTGTGTTTAAATATCAAGGAAAACGTTATTTATCAATAAAGCGAATCAGGCGATGCTTACTTAACTGTGCAGCAAATGTTAGTACGTCTACTTCTCTGCCGAGCACGGAAAGGATCTGCAAAGTACGGGTCGGCGATACAAAACAAAAAGAAAAAGCCAAACCTTGTGTTTAAATATCAAGGAAAACGTTATTTATCAATAAAGCGAATCAGGCGATGCTTACTTAACTGTGCAGCAAATGTTAGTACGTCTACTTCTCTGCCGAGCACGGAAAGGATCTGCAAAGTACGGGTCGGCGATACAAAACAAAAAAGAAAAAGAAAAGCCCTTTAACCAGAGAACTGAATATAAAACAATTCTGACGTGCTTATGAACGTAACGTTTCAAATAATGACGTCAAGCTCGGAGCGTCGCGATAAAAACACATTTTTTAGTCGAATATTGTTTTTATTATTTCTGTTTAGTAATTCATCTCATTCTCAGAGAAGAGCACCATTATATTTTCTTCGTGAAACAGGGAACGCAACATTAATCAGTACTGCTCGGTCTGACCTCGAAAATAAACATTATTTAAGACAAACCCCTGAGACTGGGGAAAAGACGATGGACAACACAACACACAGTCTCAAGCACAGATGAATTGTATTTCACAGAAGTGCGTGTGTATATAGGGTCTTACTGCTCCCACAAACCAAAAGAAAAGAGAAGAGAGATGAGAACACTCTTCAAACAAACGCATAAGAACTCAAAGGACTCGGCAGAAAAATTAACATGCGGGCATGTTTCTAGGTGGCATTCACGATAAAAATTTTAGCACTTTTCTGTGCGCCCGGAATCCGATGTACATAGCAATTACTCGAGAAACAAAGCACGTGATGCAAAGCACAAATCGTTGCAGGTCATGCAAATCACAATTATCCGTCCTGGAGACAAAATATATCACGAGAAACAGTGGTTCCGAGTGTTGACGGTCTTTGTTTTGGCGGCTCCTTTAATTCTCAGTTGTAGCGCGCTCAACATCCAAAAATTCATTGTTTACGAAGTATACGTTGTATACGTATGAAGATTCTGGAGGTAAGCATGATGATCAAAAGGAATTTCATTCCTCTGTACAAATATTTTTATACCTCCACCTTATGGTCCAGCGAGAACAACGAGATGCTTTAAATAACCCTTATTTAATATCGCTCTGCTCTCAAGGACTGTGCTAGGAGCACTACCATGTACTGGTCGCTTCATTATATATGTGATCTTGCGAGGAATTCAATTGAATGGCAATTTATTGAAACCAAACTATTCGGTATGGTAGTTAGGCTTCCAAATTGTCGAGGGTATAGAAAGACGGTACCATGTATTTCAGGACGGTTTATTTTTTGTCGCGTTCTTACTCAATGTAAAATGAAAACTACATATTTCGCTCCGCTAAAGGATGGCTTGGAAAAGAGTAGCAGTTTTTGGTCTCCGTCGTCGAGAACTGCGATTGATGGAAGCTGATTATAGGCTCCTTCGTCGATGCTAGCAGCTGCATCGTCATTTTAGGCCACCACGCCGGGAACCACTCTAATAATCTTGGCTAAAATGTTTTTCCTTTTCTTTTCGTGGCAGAGATTCGAGCTCGAGACTAAGGTCTGTCCCTTTTAGACATCATAAAAGTTGCAGTGCACATGCACTCCATAATCGGACACAGTTGCAGCTTGTACAACTCGTTCTGAACCCAAGTTGCAAAAAAAGAATAAAACACGGATTTTGCTGTGCTGAAAACGGTGCCTACTAGTTTTACGGACCCCGCACTTCAGCTATACGAAACAGTATTGCTGAAAGGGAATCTCCAGGACTTAACAACACTCCAAAAGGAAGAGCCTCGTAGAAGGGGAGTGGAGCCCAGAGAGACAGGAGGCGTTGTGCACCAGCTGTGACTGATGCAATAAACCAAAAACAGCACGCTCGTTGACGGGAAGGATGGAGGGAAGAATCTTGAGGGAAGGACGAAATAGAAAAAAAGGATTTCCGGCAGATGGGTCAAAATATTTAACCTTTCATCCTGCGTCCTTGCACCGTGCCTTTTTTATTTGCCGAAATGGGAGGCCTGGTTTGCGCCATGCATCGTGTATGACAAAGTTAACGCGAGCAACAGATTGCCGGATTATTTTACTTTTCTTTCACAATACAAGAACTTGAATCAGAACAACTAGTGTGGAGAAATATGCTTATCATGCGGACCGTCTTAGCGGGTCAAAGTGTATGCTTGTTAATACTACCTCTGCTTGAACTCTATAGATGTGTTCTGAAAATAATCTTATCACAAAAATATACTATAATATACATATACATATATATATATATATATATATATATATATATATATATATATATATATATATATATTGCATATCATTTTAATGGAATTACAAATATTACTTATTATTTTGCTGATATCTCACATTGTGTTTTACCTGGCGCGTTAACTTGATAGACAAAACTTTTTGTGTTTTTTATTGACTGTCCAAACTCAAACGAGCCGCACTAAATTGTAAACGTACCTCCAAAATCTCTTCAGAAATAAACTCTCGGTAAAATGGGACGTTCAACGTTTGAATAATGGAGTTCGTTTGAGTCCAGACACTGTCGATTTTATTCTTGGATGAATTTTAAGTTCATTGAATGTTCCTTAATAACTGGTAGAAGAGCTTCTATGGAACAAGTGAATAATATCGGACATTATCATTTTCCAAAAACCGAAAGATGAGACGGAGTAATTTTTATTTTCGACGATAATTTTTGTTAAGCTTACTTCATTTCTTTCTCTCCATCGCAAGTTTCACAAAAGTATTGCCACGCAAAAGCAAAATCGATAATTTTCTTGCGAAAGCCCTAGAAGCCCATTTCCACTATAAAAAGACTTATGCGGCAATCATAAACGTTGAGCACTGTATGAATGCTGATCCTTGTCCTCTCTTGCCGATCGTTGATAACACTCAAAGGTGAAAAAGCCTCCCAGTTCATGTGTAGGACTCCTCAATTAGAAAGCGCGAAAGCGCAAGCGCAAGCCCGTTAATTTTGAAAAATTGCAAACTCTCATGATTTCACGGAACCGAAGCGCCATCCTGGGTTACGCCTGCTGAGGCCTTACACGTTCGGTGCAAGCTGTTTGAGATATGAAGTTCAATATCTACATACGGGGCGTTGTCTAAACTGACATATATTAAAAATCTGGTAATTGGAATAAGTAGCAGTAGTAAACTTTGTTTTGTCCGAGATGGGGTTTAGGGGGAGGGGAGTGGGAGGGCCCGTCCTCTTCTTCCTCAGGCGTCGGCCAGGCCTTGGGCTTTGGCGGCGTCTTCGGCCATCTGGACGACCCGAAGTTGGAGATCCGGGTCTGAGCTAAGCAGTGTAGTCTCCCACTGCTCTAAGGGGGTAATGGGCAAGGGGAGGTAATGAGCTGGTGCGTTTTTGGGTACTTATCAAGGGGCACGCCCACATGATGTGGTGAAGATCAGCCCTACCTGCGCATAATTTACAATCTGCTGTATAGAGCCCGGGATACAGATGACTGTATGTCACTGGGTTTGGGAATGTGTGCGTTTGTAAAAGGCGCCAAGTAACTGATTGTTTTTTATCTAAGTTTTTGTGAGCGGCAGGGTAATGCCCCCTGCCCTGTCTCTAGTATTGTAGGACTTCCTTGTAGGACACCATCCGGTCCGCACCTGAACGACGAAGGGATTCGAGCTGTTCATCGTGAGAGGTTGTCGTGCGGCCGCGGATGGCCAATTCTCGGGCCGCACTGTGAGCAGCTTCGTTTCCCGGGAGACCGGAGTGCGCCGGTGCCCAAACGAGTTGTGTCCATCTGCGCCGGGTTTCGGGTATACCTGGACTAGAATTTTGAGGGCTTCGGGCGAAATGCGGCCTTTCGCGAAATTTCGTATGGCTGACTTTGAGTCGCTGACTATGAATTTGGTTAAGGATGAAGCGTACGCCAAGACCATTGCGACTTCCTCCCCGACCTCCGGCGAGGTTGTAATGACTGACCTTGCAGCGATGGTTTGATTTTGTTGATCAAGTACAGCCACTACCATGGCGTCTCGATCACGATACTCGGCCGCGTCTACACAGGCCACGTCTTTAGAATTTGCAAAGCGCTTTTGTAAGGCTCTGGCTCTTTCCTTTCTGCGCTCTTGGTTGTGCAGAGGGTGGGTGCTTTAAGGTAATGGTGGGACGCGTATGTGTTTTCTGAAGCTCTATGGGAATGCCCAGCTTTCGTCCGAATTCGGTGTTGTAATGTAATCCCGAGAGATTGGAGAATATGTTGCCCCGTAGGGGACTGCGAGAGTCTCTCCAGTTGGGCCATTCTTTGGGCTTCTATGAGCTCGTCAAGAGAATTGTGTATTCTTAGAGCCTTAAACGTATCGTTCGCGGTGGTAATTGGTAGGTGTAGAGCCTGCTTATAGGCTCTCTTGATCATGAGGTTAATTTTGGAACGTTCGTCATTCTTTAGTTGGTTGGAGGAATGGGGTAGCGTAGACTATTCTGCTTATAACGAAAGCCTGTACCAGTCTGAGTAAATTAGTTTCTTTCTTGCCATTTTGTCTGTTGGCGATGCGCGAAACGAGTCTTGTTTCGCGCATCGCCAAATTAGAATGAAGAAAATTTCAAATCGGCAATGCGTTATCTCGCCAGTAATTCCCAAACTTCACTCATTCGTATTTACGTTCGCTCAAGCTTGCACAATCCAATCACTGATTTGAAGCTCGTCTTCTAAAGGAATAACTGAAATTGTTCGATTTTTGAAAATTAAATTCCTCAATTTAGTAGCGAGTTTAAGTGAGTATAGAATTCTCTGTGCTCGCTTGAATTGCACCTACACTCTAAAGAAAAGCCCGTGCGTCTAGTTTCCCGCACAACAGTCGGAGAGCCAATCACTGCAACTTACGGAGTCAGGTCAGCAAATGACGATGCCGAAACAAATGTTTAGACCACGGCCTAAGAGCCGCAAACAAAACCACGAAACGTCCAAGAGCTTATGGGGGTGAAGGGGGTGGGGGCAACTTTTGTCCAAAGCAATTCATTCATTCATTTGTTTATTTTCTGTGCCCATGAACAGCTTCACGCCTTGATAATGATGCACAACAAAATGTTCAGAGGTTAGTTACAAAAGCCTTAAAAGTTATGAAATTTGGTTTAAAAAAAATGAAAGCCGTTTACAACTCCCTGTAACGCCGAATTAGAGCGCAGCTCTTGAGGAGGAAGGCACAGGTGGAGGGGGGGTCGCGTGACCTTGGGGGGGGGGCCACATGATCTCGGGGGGGGGGTCACGTGACATCGGGAAGGGGTCACGTGACCAGGGGCCTGGAGGGCCACGTGGCTTGGGGGGGTCACGTGACCTAGGGGTCCGTGACCTAGGGGTCACGTGACCTAGGGGTTCACGTGACTTCGGGGTTGCAAGCAACAGGTTGCATGCAACTCCGGTTGCATGCAACCTGAGTTGCTTGCAACGCGTGGTTACGGCGACATGCAATGCTGAGTTGCATGCAACCTGAGTTGCTTGCAACACGTGGTTGCCGCGACATGCAAGGTTGAGTTGCATGCAACTCAGGTTGCATGCAACCTGCGTTGCATGCAACACGCGGTTACGCCGGCGGCGACGGCGACGCCAACGGCGACGCCGACGGCGACGCCGACGGCGACGCCGCTCAAGCCGGAAACGGGCGCCTAAGAGCTGCGCTCTAAAACATCAATATCTGCTCCACTGAGGGTACTGTAGAAGTGTTGAATACGGGTCATGGGAATGTTTGGGATGATGTGATTAACATGGAAAGTCGGAGAAACCCGTAATACTTGACTCGGAAGGTGAATATTAATAGCTGATGTGAGATCTGGCCAATCAATTGATCCATGAACACATTTATACAGGTAAACGAGATCGCGCTCACACTCTGTAGAACTCAAATTAGGGCATTTGCATCGTTTTGACAGTTTTACATAAAAATAATAAACAGTACGACCAATGTAACGATCATAGACAATTTGAGAAAAAACGCTTTTGAACATTTTCAATCATCTCTTGGCTCGTAAAACTAATACAATTCCAGACTACATAGGAAAACTTCAACTTGGATCGGATTAATAAGAAATATAACCGTACAACACAGGTTGATGTAGAGAACTCAAGCGTGATTCTAGAACTTACTCGCAGCTTACGAAAAGAGGCATTTATAAGGTTGTTAACATGTAAAGTAAAGTATAACAAGGAGTCTATGTATACACCAAGATCACTCGTGCAATCAACTCTTCGCAGCGGATCATTGCCAATCTGGTAACAAAAGTTTATTTTTTCTAGCTTTCTAGAAAAAGACATAATAACGGTTTTAGAAGGATTGGGAGTTAGCATGCTCTGACGACACCAATTGCACACACACCTAACATCCTCCATACGTTTTTCACAGTCTTCAAAGGATGTGATCTGCTTAAACAACTTGGCCTCGTCTGCATATTGCAAGATGACCGAATTGCGGACAATTTAGCTCAAATCATTAAAATAAAAACATTAATAAAGATCGGCACAAATAAAAACGAAACTCGAACTAGTTTCAATATATCCGAGTCAAATGTAGTCTAACCCTACGTAAGTTAAACGAAACCTGTCTTTCGATTTAAAACGCGTTCCATTTCTATTTTCTTGGAAGTGCTCGTGTGACCAGGAGGTAGGCGGGGAAGGGGAGGGGGGGGAGGGGAGGGAGGGAGCCGCGAGATGCACTTTAACACGCAAAGAACCGCATGCGGCTCCCGAGCCGCAGCTTGGCCACCCCTGGTTTAGACCATAAAACGCAGTCTCAGTTGTGACATTAAGCAATGCAAAACGTCACGCTTGCATTGCTTAATGTCACAACTCAGACTACGTTTTTCTGTCTAAACATATGCTTCGGCATCGTCATTCGCTGAGCTGCCTCTGTAAGTTGCGGTGATTGGCTCTTTGTGTTTTGTGCGGGAAAGTAGACGCACGGGCTTTTTTACAGTGTGTCCGAGGCCTTCGAGGACTGTTTTCGGCGCGATAAATTGAAACAAAGTCACAGAAGTTATCTTATAGCCACACCGTGGTCAATGAAGCTAAGACATCAGCCGATTAGAACACCACTAAACTATTCAGGAAGCAAGACGAGTGAACATAGTAAGCCAAGTCCTATGTTTGTTAAGGTGTCAGTGACTATATGAGGAACCTTAGAGTGCAGTACTGTGGATCAGTGATTCTCATCCATTTATGTTTTGCGGACCCCTTGTGGATCGGCGGAGGTGATGGAGGACCTCGTTCGTGGTTGGGGAAGGAAATGTATGAGGAAAATATGATAATAATTTCATAAATGTATAGACTTGAAGGCTAGTGTGAGGTAGACTTCTCTTATTGGTATGCGCACGAAAAAACTTACCCAATAATCATAACGTTTCTTCTCAATCTGAAAAAAAAATACAACATTTATCGTCAGGTTTTGACTGATAAGGCAAGGCCTCGTGGACCCTAAATTCCCTTCGCGGACCCCAAACGGTCCACGGACTCCCATTAAAAAACCACTGCTCTAGATCATTAATTTATTTTCTCGAGGACTAAAGAAATCAGTGAGTGTCGACCCGCCGGACGGAAGCCTGAGAATGTTTCCGATCTCTGCCAACACATGAACTAATTCGATATTTTCTGGAGTTGTGGTGCACATCTTGATTTCTTCTTAACGCTGCGCTTGTATATAAAGAGGCGATTAAAACTGCAGGCTGTGCAATTAGTATAAGATGTAGATCACATATCATCTTCTGTGGATAGTGCTGGTTCTTCTAGCTTACACGATTACATCAGTTCAATATTTTATCCTGTATGCAATCTCCCGGCAGCGGTCACAGCTGAGAAGCTCAATATTAATGGATGTATTTGTAATCCAAGCGGAACGCTTTAATGATGAATGGGAGCTTCGTCCTCCGTATCCTCGTTTCTCCTTGAAGCGTATCCAGTTGGACCCAAATGGCTTGACAGCCCTTCATGCATTTTCGAGAACTACTTATTTATCAAGAGATACCTTCTTTCTATTTTTTCTTTTTGATGTCCGTCCTGATATTTGTTTTGTGCATAAAAATAGCCATTGTTGCAAGTACTAAAGTAGCTTCTTGCACCATTGCTGCCGTGGATTGTGTTATTTGTATAAACTGTTATATACGCCTTCCTACCATATTGTCCGAAAGAACGCACCGGTACGAATAAATGAATATATAACTAAATAATTAATGATGAAACGATTGGATAAAACATGTCCATCCTTGGTACCAAGGATAAGATGAGATAAATAAATGACAACATATTCTGACGAATATCTAGCTTCACTACAGGTAATAAAGCGTATCGTCGTTCAATGTGAAAAAAAACTTTGATTATGTAAAATAAATGGGGAGGAAGGTCGTTGTAGGGGTATTTAACAATGACGCCATTGCTGTATTATGGCAACACGGAAGTTTGCAAAAGCAAGTTGGAAATAGCTTTCTTCACGATTTCTGGCATTCTAAGTGATCGCCAAAAACGAGTCGTAAAACATTTTCAAAGTTAGTGCTTGAAGTTAGTAAAATTAGTAAACGAAAAGAGGTTTATATAACATTAACTGAGCAATCCGATCAAAGTTGACACTGTGGAAGAAAAAAAAAGACTCTCCAGCAGCTACGACCATCAAGTTTTTGACGTGACAATGTCCCACCTGAAGAGGTGTATGTACGGAAACAACGTGCAACGAAAACAGACCTCACTATAACAGCCTTTGTGACAGTAAACCAGAAAGCAATTGCTCTGATGTGGCGTTGTTATGCAGCTACTGTCCTTGACTCGGTGCCTCATGTGTTTGAAAGGCGCCCATACACTCCCCTCCCGCGAAGGCCCGGAATGAATAGGCGCTTTCAGTGCAACGTCCGACTGCACGCTTATTAAAGTTTGACTCGCTGTTCCTAGCAGACTTGTGGTTTGATTGACTTGTTTCTGGTATAAATCTAAACGTAAATACGCATACACTCTACAATAGGTACTAGCACATAACTTGTGACAATGCTGTGTGAGTAATTCCGCGTGAAAGTTAAAACTTCTCAAGGATGAAGAAAGAATAAAACAATTAAAACTGGGACAATACAAGACATCTTTCAGCTAGCAACGACGAGTAAAAAGTTTCCACAGCGAGCAGCCGACTATACCCAGGAGGAAAAGGGAGGAGAAGGGAGAGAAGGGGGATAAAAAACGCGAAGTGCAAGTCAGAGAGGGGGTTAATCTCAGATATTAGAAATTCAACCTCAGTTTTCGTCAGCAGGAGGGAAGGGTTTGACATGTTGTTGTTTACTGTGGTCATGGCTAATGACTCTATGATCTCCATGCCAAATCAGCTGTCATGCCCCCATAATTTTTTTCATCAAAGAGGGGATGACAAAGCGAGCACGAACGGGCATCTATGACTATGGGATGATAGGAATCTGGAGAGGCCTTAGAAACTTCGTTGTGATGTTCCCCGAGTTTGTGATTGGTGCATGATTGGTGCAAACCCTTCCCTCCTGCTGACGAAAACTGAGGTTGAATATCTAAAATCCGAGATAAACCCCCCTCTCTGACTTGCACTTCGCGTTTTTTATCTCCCTTCTCTCCCCTTCTCCTCCCTTTTCCTCCTGGGTATAGTTGGCTGCTCGCTGTGGAAAATTTTTAATCGTCGTTGCTAGCTGAAAGATGTATTGTCCCAGTTTTAATTGTTTTATTCTTTCTTCATCCTTGACTCGAACCAACACGCTCTTCTCCTAAGCATTAAAACTTCTGCCTAAGATTGACCATCGAAGCCACTGTCTACGTTCCTATTCTATGCATATCTCCAAAATGGCGCACATAGAAAGACGGTATCAAGTCCGACCTGATGGAGAAAGCAATTTTGAGATAGCTCAATCCGTTCACGAGATATTCACCCAACAAGATGATCGTAGTACGTATAGCGCTGACATAACCTCACCCGCGCCGCCATCTTGTGACTCGCCTCGCATGTCCAGTGCGGCCACAGCGATGCAGCGATGCAGAGCGAACGTTGTTTAAACGGAACAAAAGCGTTTGCAAGAAAAGCAAAACAACAATGCGCAAAAATGAAAGCGACCTCACGGTGAAACCGGACCAGACAGCCGACCGTGACGCACCTGCCGAAACGACGTCTACGACGAGCCCACAACGGGCCCGTATTACCGAGCAAAGGACGGTGCGCGCGCGACACAGAAGGCCGCAATGACTTCAACAGAACGCTCTTTAATGGACATGCGTTTCATTTCACAAAAGACTCGGCACGTAGACGTTGTCATGCCTGAAACTTTCGGCCGTGTCGTATACGCAGACTACTTCTCTTTTTTTGTCCCTAATGATGATTTTACCCCGCTTTAGCTTGTACAATTAATGCGAAACGCCGGCTTGAACTCTTATTTAGTTCTGACAGCCGTGTTCAGCATTTTGTATCCATCAAACTTGAATGTCGATATACTCACAGCTTAAGAAGCGGAAGGCGTGATAAGCCTCGCGGATCTTATTATTGCTCCCTAGACAGTGAGACTGCCGCATTAGCCAACAAAAACGCCCAACAACAAATCACGAAGCACGAAGCGTGGAGATCATATGCCACGCTATGCGCTTCTGAAGTTTGCAGAGACTATTAGCACATTCGAAACAGCTGGTTCTGGAGAAACTTTCGGGTGTGTTTTAAATTTTATCATACTCATAATATAGTTTTTTTTTCTTCTGGTGATTGGAGGAAATTTCACGAAGCGCTTTAAAATACAGGTGGCTTCAAAAGGCTGTCAGGAGAAGCCTAGAAAGAGGCAGGCTACAAAAGGAGAAAAGAAAGGTCATCGGTCTCTACTAATGTTGAAAAAGTTAGTCTTGTTTCACTTTTACGCACCTCTTCCAAACTCATGATGTGTGCATTCTAAAACAACGTTGTGCGCTATTTATACTAAAATAATTTGTCCGCCGCTCTTCAACGTTGGTTTCGCACAAGTGTTTAAGTCACAATTACGTTTGTGCAAATGTTCAGGCCATGCGTCCGCATACAAACAATCCATTTTGACAAAAATATACATATCACTTGATATCATTTTTTTTCAGAAATGTGTTCGTTTTTAAGTTGCGTAAATGTGTTCTGCTGAACATTAACATAGCTGCTAATTTTTTCAGACGGCTAGCAGACTACATAAGTGGTACGATCCAAACAGTGTTAACTAACGGTGAAACCACCCTTTGTATGCCAACCACACCAGGGGTGACCCGAGGCACTGTTTCAATTACATGACTGTATGCTGCAGATTGCTTGCTTCACCGCGCGGTAAGTAGGCTTTAATAGACAACTGGGATTGTGCAGTAAACCCCCAAAAGTAAACCCCGAAAGTAAACCCCCACAAACTAATAGGAAAATGACTCCAAACAGTGCTCTGAGGTTGTCGTTCCAGGTAAAATATGTAAGCGCCTAGTCCTTTCAAGCTTTATTGAGGGACTAGCGTACAGAATATGTGGCCTCTATTGCAAACCTAGCTGATGCTCCGGTTATCAAACGCAATTACAGCGAAAATAACAAAATGAGGACTTAAAACCGATAGAAGCGTGAAGCGACAAAAAAAAAGGACTCTTGCTGCAGAACTGCGTATAGGATGAACGTTTCTTGCATTCTTACGCGACAGAAATATGCAAATATAGAAAAGGGGTACACTTATTTTTACGAGTGCTGTGGTGGCGTCAAGGTTCAGAAGCGTTGGATTCCTAAATCAAAGACACAAGTCCACATAGTTCAAGAGTATAGCCATGCATGCCGCTGAACCTCTAGAAGCCATTCGACAGTTTTTAATGATTGCCACTGGGCAGTGACAAAAAGAGTTGAAACCCTCCTGGTGTGTTCTGTGGACTGCGTGGTTAGTTTTCCGTCCGTAAATTTTAAGAATGTTTAATACGTTATCCGGTTACTCCTTGTACCATATAAATTCATTATTTCGCTCTTATTTTTCAGTCCCTTACTTTTTACTACATTTCTCTAAAATTATTCGCCGCACTTCGTCAGAGTGCGTAAGTGATAAGCCACGTTTTCTCGGCGTTGGAAAATATATTCCCGATAACATAAAGGAACATAGTTTTTTAGTTAAACGACCTAAATTAACGGGGCAATACCCATAAAATGGCGTCATAACCATAAGAATTGCAGCGTAAAAATGTCGGCATAACAAAAGAAGAATGCAAAACGTATAGTAAGCGTAACGAAAAGAAAGGCTCGTTACTATTGACATATAGCGTAGCCTCTTTTTTTAGACTGTCTAACGGTGTTTAACGGCGTTGAATTGCGCGTTGCATTTATGCGCGTACGTCTATACCGGCGCTTTTTTATATCAACGTTTCGTACTTATTTTTTTGTATATAATCTTCTTCCTTTTATATTTTATCAGTCCGTTTTTTAGCTATTAGATTAGACCAAAAATATTTAGCGTTAGCAGTTTAAAAAAGAATCTCGGTAAATGACAGTTCACCTCGACACCTTCAGCACGCTATCGTGCAGTATCTGACCATGTGTTAGCGGTTGGAACTATAATAATTAAAGGAACATTCGACTCTTCTGATGCCAGTGTATCAGTTCAAAGAAGAATTGTGAACAGTGTGAACAACAAAAACAAAAGCATTGCACTTGTTTTTTTGTTTTTTTTAAGGTTTGCTCTTTCCTTCATAATTTGTTTTTCTGCGTTCTTATTGACCAAAGTTGCAATTTCAGTAGCTGCCGACCGATAATGAGATGCGCGAATCGCCTAACTCTCTGCGTTTCCCAGGCTGTCATCGACTAAAGCTAATATGTTCCCATTTCTAATCTCATCAATGCAACAACATTGTTGCCCTCTAATTTCTGTCATCTTATAAAGAATTCGCCTTTCTTTCTGGCCGGTCAGCTCTTTATTTGTCGCGTTTGTTGCTTTATCGTGCTCCCAGTTGGACACCCAGTCCTTGGCAGGTCGGGCTCCACTCTCTGCTACTTTGGGAGACAAGTACATGTTACCCTCCAAAAAATAACTAAATACCATTGCTCGTTACTCGCTCAAAAAGTAACTGAATACGCTACTCGTGACTCATTCTCAAAAGTAACGCGTTACTTTACCTCAAATGTAACGAGTTGTTTTTCTCGTTACTTTGACGACCAAATACATAACTGATTTTGCTTTATGCTTTATTGTTCTCTTTTCAGTAGTCACTGCACATAAGCAGTAGCTGCCGCCCCAAGTTTTCATCAGTTATGTTTCCCGCTTCCCAGAGAAAACATCTGCGGTGGCGCTGAAGAGTCGTTCTACTGACGCGCCTGAAGAAACGGCACTGTTCCATCAGCACGAGCTGGTGAAATTGGGATTTCCCTCCTTGTTTTGTTTTATCTACTTCTAAAGTTCAAAGCTGACAATGGGTTCTGTGCCTTCCCGTGTTGGCAATCTCGTTGTTTATATTCGGTCTCTACTCGATCATAGAATATTCAACGACGAACCTATTGTGTTCGCTGGGTGAAGGATATTCCCAGCTGTAGAGTCCGGCTGACGTGTTGAACAATGAGCGCTGCTGTACAGTCACACTGTTTATTTTTTTATTTTGTGTGCCCATCTTCCTTTGTCGCAATAGACGCATACTCAGGTTAGAATTAAAACAAGACTATTTACACGGTGCTGTAAACGTTACTGTTCAAAAGTAACGAGAGACCGTTACGCATCCCCACAGCATTGCGTCGTTGGCTAGTTTCTGGATATAACAAAAATAGTAAGTGCGAGTCAATTAAGAACACATTAAGGATGTGTAATGAAGTAAATGCACCCGTATATTGACACAACACTGGAATAAAATACTGTGCCTTATATAGCTCTCCCGATGAATACCCCAAGGCAGCTACTTCAAATGTTTATACAAAGTACTTGCCGCGTGAACTCACAAACGTTATTGAACATTCCCAACGTTCTGTCGCTGGCTTATGTCCTTTTCAGCACTTTCGTTTTTAAAAATGTTGTTGCAAATGTGTTCTAAAACCTGAATATTTCTGTCAACGCCACTGCATACAGATCGATAGGCTAAACTTCTCTCCTTGTCCTGAAACATACAACACTGTTCTGCGGAAAAAAAAGAAACATAAAAAAATTGTTTTCGGATGCGCATCAACACCGATCAGCGGAGCCTGCCACAGGCACGCACCACGACAACGCTGATCTCGTGAGAGTAGCATATATTGAACGGTAAGCTTTGTCTTTTTGTCGTCTTGATGAGCCCGGGAAAGCACGTTTATCCGTATAGCATCGACTCACATTTGCCGTTCCTCCGATGGTTGGAACTACGCGGCGGGAGCGCATGCATAAATAACTTGACCGAGCCACTGACGACGCTTTGTTCGAGCCTTTGTTCCTCGAAAAAGGGCTCCCGCCTCGACGAGAACAATGTTTTGTCCCAAGTTGTTTGCGGTCCCGGAAGGCGGTGTTGCGAACGAAGTACAGAATAGAAACCCTGCTCAGCAACTGTGCTCTAAGGTTTCTCCCGAAGACGCTGTGCCTTACGGTGGTTTCTTTGTTTGCTTTCTAGCTGACGTTCAGATGATTTTTTTGAAAGGAGGACGGGTATTTTAAGAGGTGGTTATCGCAGCTTAATTCAATTAAGATATCCTATTGTCACTTTTGTCTTTTTATGCTTTGTGGTTTCTACAAATGACATTATTGTATTGCGTGTTATTTGTATTGTATTGTGCAGAGTAATGATCGCTTATATTATATTTTACAGTACTTATTTAAGCGAGATCACATTTCTTATTTGGCCTAGGCAATCATGAGAGGCCTTCGTTTTGAAAATAACAGAAATCAACCGAAATCGACAGCGGCGGCACCGCGACACAGTGCGTTACTAGTTTTCGAAGACCTTGAAGACCAAAGTTTTTTGTTGGATAACCAAACGAGAAAAAAGACATGAGCGTTAACTTGATTATAAGAAAGATTCGGCTTTTTGGTGGTGCGAATAAAAGGAAGGCTGAAATATGTTAATGCTGTGGTTGTCATCTAAAAATAAAACAGCGCAAAAAGAGAAAAAAAACGGATCACCTGTGGGGAAACTTACTAAAAACTGAAAAATTTACTTGTGCACGGTAAAGCCCGTTTATACGGAAAAGTAGCGACATCCTATGAAGAATTCCCCTGCTATCTTGTGCTAAACCAGGCGGCGCTGCCGTCGACGCGTGGGTTTAAAAAGGTTTAACATAAAGATAAAAGGTGTGCGCGTCAGAGGAAGAGGGAGAAGGAATGCGTCATAGCTAGCAATAAAAATAGGCCTCGTCAATTTCCCTGGCAGGCTTACTTCTGTGTAGCGCTAAATTCTTAATGTCATAAAGTTGCGGAGAACATGTACATCTACCACAATAAACCGCAAGGTGGCCAGACGGGGAGGAGCGCAAGGGAAGAGAGTGTTCCCACTCCCGGAGATTGACGCACCTCCCCGTCTGTCCAACGTACACTCTGCCACAAGACAAGCGGACCAGGTACATCACCACACAGGCGTAGGCGACCTACATGTCGTGGTGCTTAACCTCACATTGCGCTCCCGGGCGTCCACATCGATCAACAGTTGCACACAGTCGCGACATCTTGGATGCTGCCGAAAACACTACTGGTACCGTGTACCTACTGGCAACTTTCTTAATACCGGGCAACACCTTGTGCACATACGGCAAGTTGGTCTTTGTCTTGCCTCAGAACAAAACGGTCTTCTAAACACCGTGACCAAAGATTCCACTACATCCACGACAACTCCTAAAAGTAAGCCAGCAAAGAACAACCTCTTGAGATGCATCAAAAAAAATTCGCCCCAACTTTGATGGCACGACTTCAACGAGGCGGTGCGGAGACTAGGCACTGCGCTGGCTCTCTTTACATGCTTGGAGTGTGCGGAATCATACATATTGATCCGCTTTTTAGGCCTAGACTCATAGGACCAACGCAAATGTGAGGGCTCACACCGAAGATTGAGGTACAAATACAGAACATGTTTGGGAACCCTCAGTCAGGGTCTCACACTTAAACTTTATGCCCGGAGAACGTTCTGTGAACATATATATGCAACATCGAGAAAACCACATTGTCACCCTCTGAGTTTTCATTAGAGTTTGGCACAATGCGGCAGTCATCGACATACTTAAGCACTTTCACCACCCGTTCATCCAACCTCTCAGCAATTGCCCGATCGTACTTTGCGGAATAAAAATAACTGACGACAGGCACAACAGTCGACCCAATACATATACCACTCTTCTGCAAAAAAGTATCACCTTCAAAGGTAACAAAGGTAACAAATAAAAACGCAGTAGCTCAAGGAAGGAATCATTTGCAATCCCAGAAAAACTCGAGAAGGCCACAGACCCGCACATGTCAATGCGCTCCTCCACGGCACGCACGAGCTCGTAATACACAATGTAATAAAATATATCCTCCACATCAGATGACACACGGTCGGACAATCTAAGGTTATCTTCCCGGAGATATTCAACTAAGGCCTTCCAGTTGCACACAACAAATCTCTCGTCGAGCGTAAGTGATGACAGTTGGCGCTGCAGAAAACATTACACATGCACCTGCCAGGAACCTTTCTGGGTGACGATGACTCTCAGTGCCATTAGCTCCTTGTGAGACTTTACCGTGAAGAACACCCCTAGACTAAGACCTTTGGCCGCCGACACAGACTTCCTTAGCAAACCTAGCCCGATGTCACCCAGAGCTGTACACAAGTAGGCGCCTTAACCTTTTTTTTTTTAATCCAACCCCGAACAGGGGCGTAAAATGGTTCACCATCGCCTCTCTAGCCTTCTCAATGAACAACCCCTGAGGCAACACGACAACCCCCTCTCCTTTTCTTTAGCAGACACCAGCAATTTCATTGTAAGACATTAAAAACAAACAAAAAACATAATCGGCCCAATTATTCTTTTTCTTTTTTCGCGGTATTTTTAACCCCATTTAAAAGCCCTTCCGCACATTCCAGGACGCAATGTTCCCTGTTTCCGGGATCGTGTTTGGTGACCCTTGTCGCAATAGGGCCAGCATCTTCGGAAGCCTGACCTACGGCTCCGTAACAGACTTGGGACCCTTCTACAAAATGTTCACGACCGCAGCAGATGCAGAAGCATCACCTAAGAACACAATGTTGCCTTTTCCATCCTCCCCTCCCTGGTCTTCCCTGGTGTTCTTTGGCAGCGAAGCACGAAGGCGCTCCCACAAACTTTTTAATGGGATCGTCTCTCGACAACAGGGCTTGCTGTGCGCTGATGAGAGTAGAAAAACGGAGGCGTACATGAAGCGGCACTATGCGATTATGGCAGCGGCGTTGTTAGATGCAGAAGGTGACAAACTGCTTCCTGCTAAGAGAAATATGCTTCTTGAATTTCCATCCTCCCCTCCTTGGAGCACCAGGGAGGGTAGGATAGGAAAGGCAACATCAAATACGATATAATCTCGCCAATACTGGAAACTACTCTAAAAACCCATGAGAGCGGTGGCAAAAGCGTCAGTGGCGCCTCTAGCGGACTTGGAGTCTACGGAAGCAGACGACGCAATGGAAAGGTTTAGGCTCCGCGACTTCCTCGAGCTTTGCGAGCCCCATTTCGTCGCCGCAAAGCCTGAAACAGTTTATTGCGGTCAGGCCGCTTGCAAAGGACAATCCTCTGATCACAACTGCAGCGACAATCAAATAACAACGCGCGCAGAAACAAAAATAGAGCAATTTGTTTAGCGGTCTCGAACGCCACTCAGGGGATCACACGCGCTTGAGGCGCGTCTGGGTAGCGGAAAAGAGGCGTTTGGCTACTCGAACTACGTCGTAGGAGGTTACTGTTGATCTGTTACAAACTAAGTTGTCATAATTTTAAACCTGAGAAGGTGATTATTAAAACGTGTGCAAACTGCATGTTAATATTACCAGAGGCGAGCGCACCAGCCGCTGCAGCATAAGAACAAAACAAAAAGGAACGATAAAAATGGCCGTACAAACACTTTCCGAACTTTGCAGGAAAGATAGGATCGCCATCCCAGACGAAAAGAAAAGAAATGGGCACAGCTGAGAGCAACGGCCAATAAAACAAAGAACAAAGCGGAAGCAACACGACGAAGCTAATAATAAAAAAAAAAGCTTCACATTATTTTTTATTTTTTATCTGCACGTTACACGTTTATTTGCCTTCGCCGCGTTCGAAGGAACTAAAACAAAACAGAGAAAAAGAATAACGTTGTCCAGCTCACACTGCCCGGTAAATAAGAGTCGTACGCTGCAATCTAGCTACGTGCTAGCAGTGTGTGACCTTCTTTGCTATCGCATTTCTTTTTCCAGTGACTTTTGCAGGTTGTTTGTTTGCTCGCTTGACGAAGCAGTTCAAAAGTACGTTCACGTACTTGTTGACGTACGTGTCCAGGCAATCCTTGCGCACCGTGCATTTGTTTCGAGTGTCGCTCAGCGCTTCAAGTGCGCCTTCAGCTGAACTCTTGTTTGATGCAATATATCAGTGAAATCTGCGTCGAAGGCACGGCTGATGTTACCGGCTAGGTGACGAGCTAAGCGTAAGGTTGTGTCATGTTCGGCATGCGAGTATCTCTTGTTCTTCAACAGAATGTCTTTCGAGGTGCTCCATGTTTCTGATTACAGTTGGATCTAGCTAGCATGATTACAGATTTGACTGGCTGCCCACCCGGCTGCATAGGACTGGGTGTTCAGTTGTGCATCTGGTCTGTCGTCCGTGAAGTTCTCCGCCACCTCCGTGGAGTTCTCATAATCGTCTGTTCAGCCGTCAGTGTCGATTGTGAAGCCAGACTTGGATAGTTCTTCGAGTTTAATTTTAAGCAACTTAATTACTCAGGTTTGTTCGGTCTTCGGGAAGTGGAGACCTGATTTTAACCACATCGCAAAAAACCTATTTTTGCAGTGATGGCAGCACATGGCATGCCTGCCATCTCCAAGTATGCGGACGGTTAATCAACAAACAATGACCCATAGCAGACATGACCGCGTACTCAAATAAAATTCGACTAGAAACGTATACTGAGCTTACACTTTTTAATATATTTATTAATTATCAAAAAGCAGATATGAAGATTTCGGATTAGAAACTCAATCAAAGGCGAACATAGGAGGTTATCGCAGACGATAGTGGAAAAACAACAAAAACAATAACAACAAAGTTGTAGAAGGCCCTCCACATGTCCGTGCACAGAGTATAGACGAACCGGCGGGAGTAGCGAAGGAAAGAAAGTAAAAACTAAGCCAAGCAAGTCAAAGCAAAATACGCGATAGTTCGAACGTCAAGTACACAAAAGAATGCAGAAACAACAACATAAAAGCAGGAGGAAGAAAGAACGCGGCGGCGTAGCGTCGCCTCAAACTTGAAAATAAACTAGACTGAAAAATGGAAGGAGTTGCAGGACCGTCCAGCGGGTGCCGGCCTTTATCGTAGAAATCGCAGAAGGCGTTAGTCGTCCCGCCGCTAGCAATCGCAATTTGTGCACCATATATGACATGACCAAAATCACCTTTATCTGTAATACGACGCACTTTTCTTTTTTTCTTTTTTTTGCAAGCTCGTGGTTTTTTTTTTCGCAACTCCGCTTTTATTAGTTTCAGTAATAGCGTCCGATTTGCATGTGCACAATCAACTTCTTCCAGAGCTTGCTAACATCCCAGTAACGTAGGTGGTTCAAAATTTCCTTTTGCTTCTTAGTCCGGAGACGATCTTAAAAGGGCACTGCAATCAAATTTAAGCATCTACCTTTTTTGCGGTTTCCACATCTCCTGGGGTCCGGGCAGGCCAGCGGGCACGGAGAGAGTAACTAAATATCAGTGCGTCATATTTTAATGAGACGACTCGAAACCTCCTACGGGGGCGCCCCTTGGTGTCGAACGCGCGTGGCATGTGATGAAATCGTGACGTCTTTGGTCCTGACGTGTGCCGAGGAGAGAGGCTGCCCGTTCCCGGCCAGCGTCTTTCCTCGGCCTCATCTCCTTTTCCCGTCTTCCCCTCCCTCCCCACATCCCTCAGTCACCGCGGCAAAGGGAATCCTCCGGCGCGGGAAAAGGGGGACAGAAGATCAGGGACGTCATGAAGGAGGTTTATTTTTGCTTGTTTATGTAATTTTAATATGCCTATAAGTTTTAAAATAAACCAAATTTCGAGAAAAGAGAAAGTTCACTAAGATGCAGTGTTCAGTGCGCTTGGGTTCGGTGCCAATTTAAAAAAAAAAACAGTAAAAAAGTCGTTGCAGGGCCAATTTAACCCGATTAGCCAGCTGACCTATTAGACAAAACGGTTTTAAGCAATACATTCCTGAGAAGTGAAACTTGAAACCACAAAACGAATTGATCGATAAGTACTGCAAAGTTGAAACGTAGCTATGTTCTGAACTTTTTGTACATTACACTTTTTCAAGAAACAGCGCGAAGATACATTCGTGCTTTGCCTGGCCTACATAAGTTCTGACAGAGTGTTTTCTTCAGGAGAGCCCTAAAATCGCACCCTGAAAGTTGTAACATCTTTCCCACGCGAAGAAAATGTCCTTCACTAATGAGGTTGCACCTTTGTTTTAACATTCAAAACAGGGAGTACCCGTGACAATATTTTTTCATTGGTCACCTCGCACGGAGCTAGGCAAAACCAATGCGTTGTGGAGAATTCGTCTGTATGCGGAAACTCCGAGCTCGGCAGGGGCGCTGCGATCACTTTTCGCCCGCGCTCCGCGGGAGTTGCCAGTATTGGCTTACATGGTATTTGGCAACATTGTGTTCTTGAATGGTGCTTCTGCTCCTGCTGCGGTTGTGAACATTTTGAAGAACGGTCCCAAGTATGCTACCAAGCCCTTGGTCAGGCCCCCGAAGAGCTGCACAACACTAGAGCGCATGACACAAGAGCGCCGACAGTAGAGCGCCACGTTGTTAGCGCGCGCGTCACGAGAGCGCCGCGACGTTAGAGCGCGCGACTTGAGAGCGCTGCGACAGTAGCGCGCGCGACTTGAGAGCCCAGCGACATTAGCTCGCGTGTGATGAGAACGCCCGTCCCAAGAGCTCACGACCAGTCCAGCCCCGACCCGATCGACCACTTGTTCGGGTGTCGCGTGTTTTATGTGAAATTGGCGGGGATTTACGCCGCTGCATTGAGCAAGGACATTGCGAAATGAGTCGACGAAATCTTTGCGTGTGACAAACCAAGGAAGAGATGACAGCAGAAACAAAAAGAAGAAAATTAATATATGTAGCGTCTGTTTTTTCGCAAAAACAAAACGAAATTGGAGCTGACCTAGCATTATTAATTATTTGATTTTATATCCCACAAGTTTGCAAAGGAGGTTTTCCTGTATCCGTCAAAAGGCTAGAAAGCTCTGCATCCGATAAAATTCCACCGAGCTTTCCCTCGATGAGTTTTTTACTGATATCTTAGAATGGATGCTTGGGCGAGTTGGATATTCATATTGTAGGAGAAGCGCAGAAGTAAACTCACTCACACAGAAATTGCAGGCACACCAGAAAAACGGTCACTCAAGTCGCGCTGACTTACAACTCAAATTGTATTTTCGTCTTCTTTCTTCTTCTTTTACCCGTATTAATTTGTCATGTCTCACTTCGTTCTCTTTTGTACAACACAAACAGCAATCTCTATCGCACATTACCTTCGAGAGTCAAGAAATAACAATTCTTTTTCAGTAAGCGTTATGGAGGGACTACTAACACATGTGTCACTCTTTTTTATGATGTTAGCTGCCTCTATTATCTCACGTGTTAATTGGTGATGGTTCTTTCCAATTACGGCGCTATTTTTAAAGTCCGCAGTGCACCCACAGTCACGGCAGTGGATGCCCAAAAGTCCTGAGTTTGCTAATCGGGTGTTGTTGTTATGTTCCCTTAATCTATCATTTATGCATCTTCCAGTTTGTCCTATGTACTGTTTGCCGCATGAAAGGGGAAAGGAATAAACCACTCCTTCTGAGCAAGGTATGTATGGGGTTTTATGCTTTTTAGTGCAGCCGGTATTAGTTTTTTGTATGGCGTTAACTTTTTTACATAGGCCTGAGAGCTTGATGGGGGCGGAAAAGACTACATCAATATTTGCGCGATTCCCAATCTTCTTAAGGTTATGAGAGATGTTATGAATATAGGGGATGACTACCGGTCTTTGGTTACTGTATCTGACGCGTGGCTTCCGGGATGTGATTTGTCCTTTTTTAATCTGTTTAAGGAGGCTCTCGGCGACTGAAGTTATTAGATGTGAAGGATATCCCGCACTTAGTATCCTAGATACTTGTCCTGTGAAGCTTGTTAGGCCTGAATGCTGGCAGGACTTGAAAATAGAGTTTTTTAAGCACTGATTGACAATTCCTCTCTTTACCAATTTAGAATGCGCCGAATCATAATTGAGGAGTGGTTTTTTCCCTCTCGGCTCATACGACCAACAGACATGACTGGGCTGAAGGGACAGTCTTAGGTCCAGAAATCTTAAGGATCCTAGCTCTGGTAGCTCGTGTGTGATCTCCAAAGGGTTTAAACATGTCTTAAACTTGACGAGCACATTGGGCACATGAATCCGGAGGTCTTTTTCGTTGGTGTCCAGGAGTATCAAATAGTCATCAACGTAGCGAAAAACCTTTACCACTGTCGAGGAATCTAAGCTCTTTTGAAGCAGTCTGTCGTGATATGCTAGGAATAAATCACTGAGAATTGGCGCAATGCAGGATCCGATGCAGACTCCCTTTTTTTGAAGGTAGGTGTTACCGTTCCAGAACACAAAGGTAGACTTGAGGTAAAACCTGAGCAATTCAAGAAAGTTGCTTTGGGAAAGTCCTGAGGTGTTCTGGAAAGCTATGGCATCATACGAGTCAATGCTGTCTTCAATGCACTCTAAGAGGCGTACTTGAGGTAAAGCATAATAAAGGTCCTTGATGTCAATCGAGAAAGCCTGGTATTGGTTGCCACTGTGTTCTTGTAAGAAGCTGATGACTTCATTTGAGTTTTTTACCAAAAAGGGGTCATCACCTGGTAATAAATTAAGCCTTCTTTGTAAACATATAGCCAAAGATTTTTGCCAGGTGTCTCGTTCTGATACAATAACGCGCAAGGGACACTCAACCTTGTGCGTCTTGGCGCTGAAAAATATTTCGAAGCTAAGTTGTTTGCTTTTTTCAAAATAGGGGCAAGGCTCTTTTATATTTCAGAAGGAGTGGTTTATTCCTTTCCCCTTTCATGCGGCAAACAGTACATAGGACAAACTGGAAGATGCATAAATGATAGATTAAAGGGATTGTCCGGTGGAAACCGGAAGTACTTAAGTTTTTGCGCTCGTTACGTCGAAGGAGCCTTGATGTAGACAAACGTCATTTTTATTTTGATATATAATCTCTCGTTATCAATTAAACCTTTCAGGAGCGTACGTACGAAACTGCACCCCGAATTTCGCCAGTGTCAATAGCTAACATCCGAAGCTGCTGCGTGACGTCACAAAACGCAAAGGTTTGTCGGATGGTCGGGATAACAAGCGTTGGTCGACGGATGTCTTGTATTTTGTTTCGAATTATATAGTCTCCTAGGCTGTACCCTACTGAAATACGGTTCTTTTAATGCAGTTCCCAAGCGTGTGCAAAGAAAGTCACGCCTTTTATCAGGATATTACTCGAAAACAGCCATAAGCTTCGAGCAAACGTATGCCGTTTCGCGCAAACAAACTGCGACGGCCACCGATCGAACTATAGGAGCACTACGAGCGCTTGCAAAGCAAAGGATGCAGATATCGCCTCTGAAGCGGCTACTAGGTACACGAAGCGGCATCTGGGTACACATTTCCGCGGATCCACTGGATCGGTGATGAGGCTGAGGGTCGTTCCCTGGGAGGCGATGTCCGCGGGTCGAAGGTAAACGGCGAATCGTTCAAATGCATGTCGTCACTTGACTTGACGAGCTTGCGTATCGTAGCCACGCTCTATTTTCACATGCGGGCCAAACAAAATTTGGCTGCACGCGTGCTAAATACACCTTTTGGCATTGTTTCCAGGTGGTCTAGCTGTTGGTTTCGGTTTCGCTGCATAATCAAATTGATTGATCCGATTTGGGCGAGGAGTGGATGGACGTAGTTTAATATCGTTGGCACAGCATCACACCTCAGCTTACGAGCCTTCTGTCCGCTTAGAGCTCAGCTCGTAGCTCTCTTTTGTGAGATGATTGCTGCATAAGCGGGATCTCTATCTTGACGGGAACCCAGTCCCTACGCACGGCGACGATCCACTTCGCTCGTCACTGCACGTCTCGCGGAAAAGTGTGGAACGTCATGTCTTGGCTCGCATGTGCTGCCCGGTGGTTGTGGCACCCAACCGCGCAACAAAAATCTCACCCAACCACGAAACAAGTCGAGCACAACAACAAAAACGAAGCACGCTGAGGCGTTCACTCGCAGGCAAACGATGCTCGCTTTGTGTCCTTTGTGTTTTTGTGACGTCAGAGCTTCAATGTTGCCAACGAAAGCTGCGTTTACGCTAGAATGGGATCGGAGAAGTATAAAGTCAATTACTCACATAGAGGGGCATATAAAATTCAGATATTGCGCGTAAGATGCGTTCCCGAGGTGATAACAATGATATTCAATTGTTTTCTCGAATACAAAATTTGACCGGACAATCCCTTTAAGGGAACATAACAACAACACCCGATTAGCCAACTCAGGACTTTTGGGCATCCACTGCCGTGACTGTGGGTGCACTGCGGACTTTAAAAATAGCGCCGTAATTGGAAAAAAACCATCACCAATTAACACGTGAGATAACAGAGGCAGCTAACATCATAAAAAAGAGTGACACATGTGTTAGTAGATCCCTCCATAACGCTTACTGAAAAAGAATTGTTATTTCTTGACTCTCGAATGTAATGTGCGATAGAGATTGCTGTTTGTGTTGTACAAAAGAGAACGAAGTGAGGCATGTGACAAATTAATACGGGTAAAAGAAGAAGAAAGAAGACGAAAATACAATTTGAGTTGTAAGTCATGCGCGACTTGAGTGACCGTTTTTCTAGTGTGCCTGCAATTTCTGTGTGAGTGAGTTTGCTTCTGCGCTTCTCCTACAATATTTTACTGATAGTTTCTTTGGCGGTGATGTTTCTTCATTACGGTCATGGGCGTCACAATACTGCTATTTAAAGTTATGTGAGGGATGTCTAAATAGCCACCAAATAGATCGGAGCCCAAACGCCTGTCAAGAATAGACCAAATATAGCAAAAAGTAAACCATTTATAGTATATCCGAGATGTGAACCGCAGCACCGTGAAGACATCTTAGACTCGATGTTCCACCCAACTGCAGACATTCCCGGTACGTTTATGCCCCACTCCCCTGCCCCCTTTCTCGCCGATGTCAGTAAGCAATTAGTTAAAAAGAGTCGTACCCGTTATATTTTTATTTTTTAATAAAGGAATATTCAATCAATCGAAAATTGCCACTGCTCCAATCCGATGAGTCGCACAATTTTGTTCTGACAGTGGAGCCGCGGGTACAACACACATTTTGCGGTGTTCACTCAACTGGGGTGCGCTCTCGCGTCGCGGGCTCAACTGGTCATGCGCTTTCGCGTCGCGAGCTCAACTGGTCTTGCGCTTTTGCGACATGTGCTCTATTAGCGGCGAGATGTTTCGGTGGCGCCCTCGTTTGGTTACCTTTCGTGACGTCATTACCTTGCGGACAACAAGTTCGATGGTGTTTGTAACAGCATGGTGGAAGCTTGAAATCATTCCGCTCTCAAAGCGACACTGCCAACACCGTCAAAATTAAAGTTCTTTCATTCCCCTTATTTCCGTCGGTGATAAATCCTTTCCTGACGTCATAGTCAGCGCTCGGCCAATCGTGGAAGGCCGACCACAGCGACGCTTTCGGTCGCGCACGTCGCCAACAGTGTCAAGCGCCCTACTGTCGCAGCTCCCTCGTGTCGCGCGCTCTAACGTCGGCGCTCTAGTGTCGCGAGCTCTGAAGGCGCTCCCCCCCCCCCTTTTTAGAGATACTGGCCCAGGAGCGGAATGTGAACTCAACCACCGCAACAGGTATGTCGCCTACACCTGTGCGGTGGTGTACCTCATCCCCTTGCCTTGTGGCAGAGTGTACGTTGGACAGGCGGGGAGGTGCGTTACTGCTCGGACGAGAAAACACTCATCTTTCATTGCGCTCTCCCCCGTCTGGCCACCGTGCGGTTTATTGTGATAGATGTACAGTACATGTTCTTCGCTATTTGATGACATTAGGATTTTAGCGCGGCACAAAAGCAAGTCTTCCAGGGGAAATTGACGACGCCTTTTTATTGCTAGCCATGACGTAGTCATGTCTGCAAGCGTCCATGGTCCTAGCGAGTGACGAGGTTGATTTTATTTAGGACGTCGGGCAAGTACGTGTAGCCTGTGTCGGCATGATGGGGGAAGGGTGTGTTACCGGGATGAGTGTTTTTGTGTCTATCCGGTTCTGTTCATGTTTACTTGCTGCACCGTGCACAAGGAAAATTTTCAGTTGTAAGTCATCGCAGTGTCTGTTCCCCTTCCAGTAATCCTCTGTCTTTTTCTTCTTTTCTTGCGCTGTTGTAATACCTTTTCAGCATAACCAACCAAATAGCCCAACTACACACCTTGTTGTCATCTAGAAATCTATTGCACACAGGGCTAGTTTTGAATACGCAGAAATGTCATGTAACTGTCGCCAATAGGATAAAAATAAAAAGGCAGGGTTATTACCCCTAGCGTTTCAACATATGAAATGTCCCCTTATTTGGCCAGTGTTGTTGTTCTTCAGTAATAAGATAAAGAAGCTCCGCAGACAGGCCGAGGTCAAGGAGGTCGCCTTCTAGTATACGTGCCGCTTGGGACCTGGATTAAGTGTCTGTCAGGCGGCAGATTGTGAAAGCTCGATCTTTCCGAAGACGATTACCGAGCTACTTCGCCAAGTGAATTACTCGTTGCGCCATGCTCTTATCGCACTTCGGCATTTGTGGGCAACTGTCTATGCGAAAAGGATAGAAATGAAATAGAAACCAAGCCGGCTTGCCCCATCGGACTGCAGAACTTGACCGTAGGACTGACAGGCAATACCTCGGAGAAACTGTAACGTTAAACCGGTGCATTTTGTACGTTCCCTTGTTACACGAGGCATATATACTTATAATCTCATTCGCAATAAATGGAGTATCATCCTGACAATGCCAAATGAATAGACGTCTATTGTCACGAACATTTTGCTTCCTTTGGCCTGTGTGCCTCAAACTCGATCCATGTCTTCGTTTTCACATAGTCCCCCATCTTGTTAAAAAAAAAAAGGAAGAAAGATTCGATGAAGCAAACTCGAGGTCTAAAACCTGGAACTTGGAGCAGTTTCCTGGTCGGCGAAGTGGGTGACCTGGCGTTGGAAAGAGAGCGCACTCGGCGCTAAGAGAACAAACAATTTTCCTGCGCCATGGCCAAAGATTTCTTGTTAGGCACCTGGGTTACGCCTCCTCGCAGATGTATAGACATTTTGAGCGAGTGCTCAAGTAATGAGAATGTAAAAAGAAACGTCCTCAAAACGTCACGTAAAATAATATTTTTTTTTCTTTGTAATTTGCGGTTTTTAAGACAAACGTACAAAATTCTTTTAAGTGTTTTTAGTTTCTCTTCTGGTATCTTTCTTGTTTGTAACAATTATCATACCACTTTTGTTCGAAGGTGCTGCTAAACCTACATATGACCTTTCTGATGAACAATCTTAATGAACGCTGGTTGGTGCGAAACTGAAAATTCATTACTTTTTTTTCAACACGCTAGGTATATGTCATCGAAACAGCTACTTAAAGATGTGAGAAAGTCGCTGCCTTAAAATTTGCGTTATTTAAAGTCGAATCTTTTTCCTTCTGTTTGAACGCACCCACTGGATGAATTTAAAATTGACTGATATATACCTTTAATGATTTTGTTATTCATATATTTATTGATTATTTTTATGCAATACCCAAAACGCCTAAACTGTTCGCAGTGTATTAGTGATCATAACTGGTGATATCTTTGATAGCTGATTGCTCGTACTTTTTTTACCGAGATAGAGAAGTTAATTATCTGGGTAGATTAATTTGCGACGCAAATAAGGTCTTGCAATTTGGACTAGATTACACATAGAAGCATACAATATCAGTCGGACCTCTGCTTCACGGCGGAGTAACCGTTCAAATACAGGAAAAACAAATGCAATGGAAACAAACATATAACCTATGCAAGCGAATATAAGCTAATGTATGAAAGACATCGAGCGAGGTTGAATCCAACATAAAAATATTCGTTTGATAGCGCACCAATCACAGACCTCCGACAGTCGATTTCTGTCAAAAATAGCTCTTGGGAAAAGGGACATACTAAATATCTTTGATTTAGACGAACATTCTTGTATATTTAAGCAGTACCGAATCGAGACTTGAAATGCACCTCTCACGTTCAAAAATAAGTTAAACAAGATCAACCCTACCTGCTAATGACAATCGCAAGCTTGTATTTAAAACGGATGACTGTATTTTTCGTTGTAAATGTACGATTCTGGCGATCGCTTCAATATCAGTCATCAAAGAGCGCGGTGCGTCTCGGGATATCCGTCGCGCCCTTGATTTGCCCACGACGTCATCGGCCTCTCCAGGGTTAAGCATACCGTAGTTGTGAGCGGTGACACATGGTGGCGTCAACGCGTTTCTACCTCGCTTAGTCAGAATGTCCAAAGGCTGTAACATATCACCGGAAGATGGGCAGATTGCAGAGCACACGGAGTCGTGCGCGCTATGACAACACGTAGTGCGTCTTCTGCTCGGAGACTTGGCCGATATGGTGACACCGTCAGCGTCGCACGAGGCGAGATGCTGGTAGATGTCCTACCTTATCTCTGAGGTGAAGGCAGGATCATTTGTGACATTGGCAGGAAAAGGTAATTGTTGCTTACCTGATATACCACCGACTAATCACACCGACCAGATTAGGCGAGGGCGCCAGTTTCATGGATAAATAAATATCACTTTGAAGGCGCCAGAGCAGTTCGTATATTTCATTTACTAAAGCGAGCAGGGAAGCAGGCCGAGCCCGGTGGGGCAGCACGGCGGTGGCTTCACTCAGTATTTCCAGCAGGGTATCCCATCGATAGTGCTAACTGCAGCATTGTCACGCCACCACGAAGAAACGCGTAGACCACGACGTTTTTGCTATATTCCTTGTCACAAGGGCGAACACTAAACGAACGATGGGAAGGCATCGGCGTAGAGAAAGCTTGTGCAGGTCTCGACAGGACGCGACTTTCCAAGCGAAGGCACAGAGCAAAAAGAGAGCACGACTGTTCAATTCTCACATCGTCACACAAAAACTACCATCAAAAAACTCTGGCATCGCTACGATTTTACAACGCGACTATAGTCGCGATGTAAACTCGTAGCGATGCCAGAGTTTGTTCGCCATTGATACTATAGCATCAATGGCGAAAACTAAACTAATAAAGAGAAGCGACCGGCACGGCCGTCGTCTCGTCCAACGAGGCTTACGCGATCGTCCAGGCGGGGGCACTTAGCTCGTCGACTAAGTTGGACGGCGACACGATCGCTGAATTGTCACATCGTCGCACAGAAACTACCACAGACAAGAGTGGCTACCGACACAGCTCTGCGGTGTAAACCGGGGTAACTTCGGGGGGTCGGTGTCTCTAGGCGAGAAAGACGTTGAAAGCAGCGCTCGTCATGTTGAAAAATTCAAAGAAGGAGTGGAAGGAATTGGCTGGCGGGGTGAATCCAAGGTGGCCAATTGTGCTTTGGCTTTTTTCACCAAACCTTCGGTAGTACGTTTTGCCCTAGGTAATCTGCACTATACTTCGTTTCAGCTTCCGTCCGAGCGCAGCTAAAACTACGTGTGGCCGTGGCCAATCACACGCCGGCAATATGTCACGCGATCTCGCCTGCACTTTTTAATCACTCCGCTGCGTCGTTGGTCGACCGCGCCGCCCGCGGTCGCCGAGTATTTCGTCTGCTACGGGTGTATCAACGGTATCGTCTGCTACAGGTCTAAAAAGTGCCCTTTCACGTTCTGAAATTTATTCACAGGGAATGTCACTACATAGGCTGGCCGCTGGCGTCTGTGTTCGAGCTTTCCAGCTGTTCGGCATTTCGGCGTTGTTTCGAGATATAAGTACACATTGCAAGGTGCCCGATGACCTGGCCGTTGATGTTTCCTTGTCTTGTCTGAATATACCAGGGCTCGAGGCGCAGTCCTTTCCACCAGCTTCTCTGTGTTCAATGTGATCGGCAGGTAAAGGGGTGCCCTGATTTCGCCGCGTATCAGTCAATTGTAGTGGCCCGGACGCTTTTCTTGTTTTCAACGGATTCGCGGTACGACGCGGCCATAGTCTCCCGCCGAATTTGAAAGTAGTCAATCATCACGACCTCTCGAGTCTCGCGCCTGACGCCCAAACGTGCCTTTGCGAAAGGACGTTTTGAAGCGACTCGGTGAGGAAAGCAGCGAAGCACATGATTCGGCCATTACGGGAACGAAATCACACAGAAAAACCGAGCGCTGCAGCCGTGTTGCCTGCAGATTCACGTGTTTTCACCATAGAGTTATTACAATAAACGCTAGAGGCTCAGCTGGCGCTAGTGTCTACGGGACTTCCGGTTGCAAATTGAAGCAGACAGCATGCAGTCTACATTTCCAGCCTCCCTGTGTATTCCTATGGGAAAACGCGCATGAATTTTGTCTCTTCGCCGGAAAATAACATGAATAACTTTTGTCATATCGGTTGTAACGGATAGTATGTACCTTTATTGGTATTGTGAAAGTGTAATTGCTTTAGTTACAGCATTTTTTCTTTACCACTGAGCGATGTTAAACTTCGCTCTATTTCAGGCCCAAACCCCTGTTTCCAGGAAGGTATGTGAAAACGAGCGACGGTTCTAAGCAAACTAACGATCAAAAGGAATGTAGTGTGTGTTCAGGTTCGCTAGCATTTCGGTGGTGCTTATATATTGCTAATATGCCCGTCCTGTCATTGGATGAAAATGACTCCGGCGTGCGCATCTTTACGATCGGTTAAAGAAACATTCGAACGCAAAAAATAAAGCACGTGAGCTACGAAAGGTATGTCTTTTTATTATTTCCCATGTCGGGCAGTTTTTATCGGGCACCTGCTTTCTGGCTCCCCTTATTTGCAAAGATTTGGAGCGTGCGGGTGATGCTTTGAACCATTTGAACCCAGAACAAGCATCTTCGCAGTACTTATTTATTGCAAATCTGACTATATTACGTGACTTTCAATTTATTTTGATCGTCTGCAAGCACAAGGAGTTACTTATCCAGTGTTACTGCGTAGTTCTTGCCGTCTCTCTCGGTTTTCTACATGTCCTTCGTTCGTTTGGCACGTATATCCCCCATGTTGGAAAGCGTCGACGCCGTGTTCGCGCTAACAGTGTCCTACAGTGCACAAAAATACTCGTACGAAGCCGTTTTAGCACCGTTTTTAATGCGATGAATTTGAAAGAAAAACGCCGTAACTGACCATTTATTTCGTCTGCGTGACTGAGAAATGTTCCAATGTGCCTAGTACGTACAAATTATTCGTGATATTTGCTCTTATAATCGAGCGCAGAGAGAAAATGCACTCGTTTTTTCCCATAGGAATACATTACCGGAAGTCAAATTTAGACTTCTTGCTGTCTGCTTCAAAATGCAACAGCACACTAGCGCCAGCTGAGCCTCTAGCGTTTATTGTAATAACTCCATGGTTTTCACCATACCAAATGCATTTACATTTATTAATAAAAACATAAACTTCAGACATTTATTTCCTTTAGTTGCGAATCATTCTCAGCAGTACACATCTGGAATATTGTGCAATGTTTACGCCCAAAACCCTTATTTTAAAATAATTACTTTTGCGGACTACTTTGTGGTGCGTAGGGATGCTCTTCTTGAAGTTGCGAACCGTCCCTGAGCCTTTGGCTGCGCTCGGACGGAAGCTGAAACGAAGTATAGTGATCGTTCTTCCTATATAATGGCGCTGCCCGCGGAAGCCAATGCCGTCTTGACGTTCCATCGAAGCTTCGTAACCAACAACCAGGTGGTTTTTGGTTATCATTTATTTCAGTTTAAAATGTGTTTTCTTGCGTTTGCCAACAAAATGTTGATGTTCTAGGTTTACTGGTACCTACGTCATGTTGAAGCAATGAAATGAGCTCCAGAATTTGGTTTTCGTACCCATTTAAAGAATAGTCAAAGGGGTTTGAATGATAATGGTGCCGAGTTATATACATGTCTCATTGTATGCAGACTGTTTGTATAAAATAGGGAACAGCAACGAATTACTAAAAGTCTAAGAAGATTGACATAAAATTAAACTACTTTAAGTCGCCCTGTTATGCCACTAATTCCTGCTTCAAAATTCATTTGAAAATGATATACTACAGTCACTGGCAGAATGAGAACTGTAGGCCGTGTCTTTCGAACGCTTGGCTTCCAGAACGCGTTCCATGTGCATTCCGCCAAAATCTGGCCTCTTGCACGCGCTTGAGGTGTAGGATTCGCCGAAGCATTGTAGACGGTAGTAAGCTCGCACTGGAGGCTGGGTAACTGAAACTCCTTTGAACCGTTCGCACGGTGTTAGTAATTATAACTAAATAGCATTTTCCATAACTGATTGCTCATATTTTGTGTTACCGAGATAGAGAATGTAATTAGGTGGGTAAGATTAATTCGCGACGCAAATAAGGCCTTGCACTTTGGACTAGATTACGGGAACCAATTTTCTTCAAATATGTATTACTTGATAGAGTGCTTATTGTTTTATTTGAATATGATATTCTAGGCAATGTCTATACTTCGTTTCGGCTTAAGCCCACAGCGGCCGACGCTAGGAGCTTATGTCACCAATCGAGCACCGTCAAAAGCGCAAGTCACTGGTCCTGTTCGGTTTATGATTGGTTCAGCGATGATAGAACACGAAGAGAAAAATGACAAGCACTATATGATGTTGCGCATTTGAGGCTGTCTGATTACTCCCATCAGCTCGTAGCGTCGGCTGCGTGGACTTAGGGTGAAAGAAGGTATAGTCCAAACTCAGTAATCCCAAAGCGAAAAGAAGTCATCAGTGCTCACATGCTTACATAGCATATTTCATATATTATTACGTGCATATTCTCAACAAACCTTTCCTCCGATATTAGTATATTTCCTAACCAGGCAGACATCTGCCGAAAATTTTATGTTGAGATTTAAGTAATGTATCATATTTTCTCGCTGGGGAGGGATTATATTGCCCCACAAAACGAAAAACGTTTAAACAATCGATTTTGATCTTCACATAAATGGCAGATATCTCTTCGCTTAAAATTTCGTTGATTACTCCAATGAATTCTGCTTTACTTCAAGTTTACTATAGGCATCATGTCACTAAAAAAGGCACTTCGACCTTGCAATAAAAAGTTAACTTGTAAACAAAATAGAAAATATATATCATCCTGATTATACTAGAGACAAAACCAGGACGACTGCACTCTAGTATGTGCATTTTCTCGTCTTGAACAGTCTTGCAGCAATACGGGAATGCCCTTTGTACACTTATAAAACTCGCTCAATAGAACTGAAAAATATCTTTTTCCAGACACGTTTCTTTCCTCTGGTACAAACATGTAATTCTCTCTAAATGTACGACATTTATCTGTATCATTTTAGGCAAGTCAACGGCATTAGTCTCAACTTACGCATGATGTATATTGAAGTCAGCGGGCAGGCGCAGAACATTTCATGACGTTGCAACTGCAGGGTATGACGCACAGCCGTCATACCGTGCCGCATCGCCCAAACATGAAGAATATATACCAGAACACGAAAAGCTCCGGCACCTCTCTGAAGGTAACTCAATCTTCCTGTCGCATTCATTGGGAAAGAAAGACGATAGAGAACGCGAAGCTCGCGTCGTCTTCAGGTCGCTGAGTGGCGCAGTGCAGAGGATTGGGGACAAGCACGCTGAGATTCGCGCAAGAAGACAGCTTATCTAACGATAGGTACGATACGACAAAATTGAATTTGGCGGGCCCGCCGCCCAGGACTGCACGACCACTCCAAAAACATATGCACCATAAAGTTTTGTGCGCACGCTATTTTTTTTTCCTTGTTGTGACTGTGATTGTCGCAGCTCTTGTTCTTGCATCTTTGTGCTACGTAGGTTTGACATTGTTTGGAATTTCTTTGTCTTGTATTCAAACTCATGGCTGACAACAATAAGCGTTGGCAAACTACAGAGGTAGATTAGAAAGTCATATGGTGTGTATAATGTAATGCTCACAATCGTTACTGTGATGCACGCGTTAATTCGAGATTAACGTACCGCGTATAGCAATCATAGAAATAAGGTCTTTATTCGAAACTAAATCGCCCTTTAAGGATATTTGCCCCTCTTTTTCTTTATTTGTACGTCAGCGATTTACCGACTACAACAGTCTTCCTACTCAGTTGCTATAGTTAAAACAAGAAAAAATCAAGTACGGAACTTGTGATGCTAATCCACATTTATTGTATTTATTATCTTTTGGCCCAATCTCCGATTTTATGTGTTGACTTTCTGGGTATTCTAACTTCGCATGTAAACCCAAGAACTGTCAAGTTGTCAGTGTGACACCTGATCTAGAGAGGAGTCCCGACTCTTGTATTCTCGCGTTTGACTCACTTAAGAAATATCAACCCTGACATTCAAAGGCGCATCTCATATTGAGGGGCTATGCACCAATAGATTAAGGGACGTGTTGGCATGCATCTCCATTGCGATATCTTGAAAGTGCGAAACAAAAAAGTGGCCGAAGCACACAAAATTGTGTTCGTGCTTTTTTTTCCTCTTGGTTTTGGGTTGCCGCGATGTCACTTCTGCAGTAAATTAATTGTTACTAATCATTTTAAAAAAACGGCCCACATACTGATGCGCCATTCTTCTAACCAAACATACCTTTTTTCCTTTTGGTAGAGTTATTTTCTAACATGGCAGATCCACTTCGTTCATTCCATAACTGGGTCACTGAAAGTGAGTATTATTCGAGAATATTTTCGGCCCGAGCTCCGTTTTGTAAATAAGATCAACACAGGTAGATTGAACAGTTTTATGACAATGTAGCTGATTGTATTCACGTATTTCTTTTAAATCGACAAATAAGCTGTGCTTTCCAAATAGCATCGTTTGCGGTTAGGTAGGAGTATTCCAACATTCTCAATTATTATAGCTGTGCTGAATTTAGCTTCGTTTTAATATTGTGACAGCCACGAACGAAACTTTTGGCTGTAATTAAGTATTGTTTAGAGAATAATACCCTTCTATTTTGCTACACCAATGCCTATCATTATAGAGAACGCATATCTAATGAAAACTGCCCAGACTCATTACTGCAATATGAAATATGCACTCCGCATCAACCAAGAAATACCACCAAATGCGTTATGCTCAAATTAACTAATTAAATATACACTTTTTATTCACCGCACATCTAAACCTTGGCAAACAATATTTACAACAAAGTGAATTATACAGGTTATGTTTTTAGGCTTAATATATTTGTTTAGAAAAAAAAGTGAAGTTTACAGCAATGCTGTGTGAAGTTGAGCTATGGGTGATTCCACGTCAGTTCATGCAATAATGGTCCGGGTCATAATTTAGATATTTTTGTTAAAAATATGTATGAAAGTCATGTTCTTGGGAGGAACATTCAGCTATATATGAACGCCGTAAGAATGTATTTTCGCTGAGATATAAAATAGAGAAGCTCGAGGCGTGGAAATTGAGAAGATTTCACAGCTGCTACTTTGCACAGTCGTCATTTCCTCATCGAAGCTTTCACGTCACTATAACTTTTTAATACGTTTTACAAAAGATATACAACACATACACGAAAAATTAAGAATATCAATAAAATATTTTTATGCGAACAAAAAAATCAAACATGGCATAAAAATGCGTTTTCGAGATCATATTCACAATTTTTTTGCAAATAAACCATCTTTCATAATACTTCACAAAACATATCAAAATGCGCGTCTTTAAATATTCTTTACGAATATATAAAGATAATATGCCCACCCTTTATTATCTTTTTTGTTATTACGCGGAAATGCGGCTGATTTCTCAAAATGTGGCAAGATTGGGCGTCGATATTTAAAAAAAACTCCATCTTTTATTTTCTTTAAACTTCCCTTGGCACTTTGCAGTGACTTGAACTAACCTGTGATGGCAAAATATAGAGTAACATGTGATCTCCGAATGGGAAAAGCTACGACAAACCTTCACTCGGAGCGAGCCGACGTCTTCGTCACAGCGGCTTTGCCGCACAGCACCAAACATTTTGAGCGGTAATTGTGGCATGTATTTTATATTATGAAATGTTTTTTCGCGACGCGAAAAGTGACGCGAAAAGGACTTTGAGCTGGAATGCAATTAATTAGCTTACAATTCAAAGAAACAAAACGGCCCCACTCTGCAAATTCGCTAACTATGCATACATAAGCTTAAAACTCTCAGTTGCGCGAGTGGCTATGTATACATCCGGCCTCTCGGTATATAATGACTTCCACAGATTAGATGCCTGGATTCCTCTCACAGGTTTTACAGTGGCCTACTTTGCTTGGTTCACCGCATGAAACTTCCGAACTTGAATACAGTTGTGAGCACTGCGCGGAGTGGTTTGACGCGTTCTGCGAAGCGCTGAAGGCATGCAGTTCCCACCAGGAACGCAAGCGATTGTACACGCTTCTGCCACCAAGCATCTCAAAGAAAAAAATATTGCGTCTGGTGCCGGAAACGACTTCCTACATGATTGATCGAACAAGAAAACTGAAGCCTAAAGGTGGTGTATGGGCAACCCCTGATCCCTACATGGGGAAAAATTACACCATCTTCCCGAGGGGAACCATGGGGTGATGCGGAGCATCGCGGATCGTAATTAATTTATTCCCTTCTTGACTGATTTCTTTTGGCCGGCCGGATTTGGGCTGCGGCGGACGCGAGCGGCCGAGAAACGCTAGGAAACGACAGCCGCAGAGTTGCGGGGAAAGCCCACCCCACTGGAAAGCCCTGGCGTGGCGCTGCGACCCGCGCGCCCAAAACTATCCTCCTTTCACTCCTCCGGGGAACGCGCGCAGCGCGCTACCGCTGCTTATATTCACACTTGAAGGAGAGGAGACTAGAGGAGGAGAGTTGCGCATGCGCGCGCGGTGTGAGTAGAAGCGAACGCACGCGAAGTGCACGCAGCTGGTAGAGAAAGAGAGCGGAGAGAGTAACGCGCAGCTGTTGGAGAGAGGGAAGGAGGAGAGCTGCGCATGCGTAGTGTGAGTGCGGACTACGACGCCGCGGGACATAGACCTGAGCAAGAGATGCTCCGCATCTAAAAGGCGAATACCGAAGACGTGAGGGTTGCAATTGAGTACTACACACGCGACGACCTCGCATGCTCTGTTCAAAGCCCCAACAGAAAGGACGTCGTCAAAGCAATGATCAACGACATCTCCAAAGTCGTAAAAAGGTTTATGACCCGCTCTATTAAGGAAGCTTAGCAGCTGTTTAGGAAGGACCATCCCCATCCAGAACTAGGCATCTCCAAATTTTAGTCCCTACAACAAAAATGGGTAAAAAACAGTCCCGAGCACGAGGTGTGCCCATGCATATATTGAGTCAATTTTCAGTTGCTTTTAACGGCAATAAAAAATGCCCCGAAAGAAGACATATACTGAAGACGACCTCAAGCGCATCTACCCCCGCTGCGCTCCACAGAACGATTGCTTCCTGCAGCCGTTGCGAAAAGTGCCCCAAAACGCAGAGCATTTCGCTGCAGTCTCTCCATCTCGACGAAGACGAAGAGATCTGTTTCGCGTTATGGGAAGCCGGCGAACTCGTCAAAAAGGTTATGGACACTTCCGCCTTCCTAAGGGAACTGGAGAGCGAAAAGTATATGAGGCATTCTTACATCCGTGACCTTCAACGAAGCCTGATACATGACACAAGAACCGCCTTACCACCCAAGGCAGTGATGTTCCACTTCGATTTCGCGGAAAAGTGCGCAGTACTCTTCCCAACCGAAGTGCAGAGTTTTCATTGGAAAAAAAACTTAAGTGGACGTAACTCACAAGTGTGGTTACGTCCACGCAAGGCACGCAAAGCTTTGCCGTTGTCAGCGATGGTACACGACACATGACACAGCTCACGCTCTTCCAGCCACAGAGGCCATAGAAGGGTATGTTGATGAACATTACCCAGTCTTTTCTGAAATAATTGTTGTATCAGACGGTTCGGCGCCGCATTTCAAGAATCGCTTCAAGTTGCACGAATTGGCTTCGGAAGCCGTACTCTTCGGCAAGATGAATCTTTTCAGCCACTGGACACAAGAAAAGCGCTTGTGATGGAGTAGGTCGTGTTCCTAAACACCACGCAACGCTCACCAACTTGAGATCTTCGCTCAACTCAACGATTGTCTACGCTAAAGACTCTGTGAAAGTGCTACGTGAAAAAGTAACAAATGTCTGCATGTTCCACCGGTCTGCGGAACGGGTTCCAGAGTTTCGTGCGTTGAAGCAAGCAGAGTGGACCACCGTAAATCCTGTGAGAGGAACCCAGGCATCTCATCTGTGCAAGTCATCATATGCCCAGAGGCCCGATAGCCACTCGCGCAACTGAGAGTTTTAAGCTTATGTATGCATAGTTAGCGAATTTGCAGAGTGGGGCCGTTTTGTTTCTTTGAATTGTAAGCTATTTAATGGTATTCCAGCCCAAAGTCCCTTTTCGCGTCACTGGTACCTCACCCCTTATGAAGAAAAAAGAATTTTAATAATATAAAATACATGCCATAACTAACGCTCAAAAATGTTTGGTGCTGTGCGGCGAAGCCGCTATGACGAAGGACGCTTCGTCGCCTTCGCTCCGAGTGAAGGTTTGTCGTAGCTTTCCCCGTTCGGAGTTCATATGTTACTCAATATTTTGCCATCACAGGTTCGTTCAAGTCACTGCAAAGTGCCAAGGGAAGTTTAAAGAAAATAAAAGATGGAGTTTTTTAAATATCGACGCCCAATCTGCCCCCACTTTGAGATATCAGCCGCATTTCCGTGTTAATAACAAAAATATAATTAAGAGTAGAGCATATTATCTTTATATATTCGTAAAGAATATATAAAGACGCGCATTTTGATATGTTTGCTGAAGAATTATGAAAGATGGTTTCTTTGCAAAACGAAATTGTGAATATGTCTCTAAAACGCGTTTGTATGCAATGTTTTATTTTTTTGTTTGCGTAGAAATATTTTATAGATATTTTTAATGTTTTGTGTATGTGTTGTGTATCTTTTGTAAAACGTATTAAAAAAGTTGTGGCGACGTGAAAGTTTCGATGAGGAAATGATAACTGTGCAAAGTAGCATTGCGAAATCTTCTTAATTTCCACGCCTCGAGCTTCTCTATTTTATATCTCAGCAAAACAAATTGTTACAGCGTTCATATATAGCTGAATGTTCCTCCCAAGAATATGGCTTTCATATATAGTTTTTAACAAAAATATCCAAATTATGACCCGGACCATCATTGCATGAACTGATGTGGAATCACCCTTATATCGTCAGGGGGACATAATAGAGGGGCTAAATCTCACAATGAGTTGGATAATAGCCAAACTTTGCTCATTAACTATTTATTAGTGAATATAAACATGGTTTCAATTAGAAACTGGCTGAGATTTATTGGAAACCACAATACGAGTAAGTTTAGAAAGATTTCGAGCTCTTGTGGTGCACGGTAGTGCGCTAAATATACAGCTCGTGCAACAGGCGAAAAGCTGGCATTGTCAAAAAAGCGGATTATAAGAGACGGAAAAATCGTGCGAGCGCGTTTTCGTACGCGCAGACTTGTGCCTGTTGCACGAGTGATACCTTTAGCACACAACCTTGCTTCCCACATGCACCACGTCTTTCTAAAATTGAACGATATATAAGCTTTTGATGGCGCTCAGCAAGTTTGTAATCGGAACCATTTGCTTCTCTTAACAAACTAAAACGTTAATTAAAACAATTCTTAATCAACTCGGTTATTGCGACTATTTGTCCCCTATATTACGTCAGCCTGGCCGTATAACCCACCTTCACATACCGCAATTGTGTAGCCTTCACGGCTTTCCAAATATAGTTTATAAAGTCTAAAAAAACATCCGGTATATTTTACAAGCAATTATTACCAACACAATTACAAAAGTTCTCGTATTTTGAAACAAGGGGTTGCGAGGAAACGAGTCCAACGAATTGTACTAGGGCATTTAGTTTCTTGTGTTTGTACTTCGGATTCAAATGAAAACTTCAAGAAGTTACGTAAATAGATTAACGTCTGAACCAGAATACGAGCGTTATTTCACAAAGAGAAGTGCTAAGAGTACTACGAAGAGAAGAAGACAGACGGATAGTCACTATAAAGTCATCGTATAAATAGAGGCCGGAAGTAGGTGTTCGAATATAAACCTTATTTCGCAACTACTATTGAGTTCGTAATTGCGTAAATGTGAAAAAATCACTCGGAAATTTTATAGTTCACGTTAAACAGTGCTTTCAAGCGTTTTTGCATTGAAAATACTAAGATATTGTGCATTTATGCTTGTATAACTCGTGCAGCAATTATTTCAAGGCAGAAATGGAGAAGATAAACTTCTACAAACAAAGTGTTTATTATAGATGTGCTGTGCGTGCTTAAATCTCTGCGGCAATATACAATAAGATGTACCGCGCTTAATGCCGTGGAGTAGAAATGAAGATAAGTAACCTGCTCTAATATTCTGCCTTGAGATGTGGATAGAAATATATAAAGAGCGCGTAGTCATGCATCGCAATAAACAGCTTTTTCTTTTGACAAATATATATTTTTTAAAGCGACATCCACTCTATAAATACTGGAATTAGGCTCCATACAAAAAAAGTAAAACGTTTATACTTAACTACCGTCGACTTGCAAGAAAACGTGCACCCGTAAGGCACACTCACTGCCATGGTAGCGAAGCAGCGTAGTGCCTCTCATGGCGTATATCACTCTGACTTCCGCATATGTTGTCACATTTTTACGGTTACAAAAAAAAAGACATGTTATTTTTGCGATATTATATTGTGTATGATGTTATGCATTCTGACGTCACCAACCGTGTCATTTTTATAAAATTTATATTCCATCTTTTTTTTGCCACACCCTTATTGGACGAGCTGGCACGTAGGTAGCAGGGCTTGGGTCTCCAAGTGCCTTGTAAGAAAATAGACTCAGGCACAATATTTTAGAGTGCACATCGACCTCACATAAGTTTCGTAGCGATTGCCGTCGCAAGCCCCAAAATAAGGAATGCTAACGGTGTCTCCACTCTACAATATTAACCGAGATCTCTCCTAAAATTCAACAGGAAACCTTTTAAAAGAACATAGATCACTGGAACGCACATCAGGAGTTGCGATACATCTGTTATATTCACAAAACAAATGTCACTAATGGCAGCATGAAAGATAAGTTACAGTTTAAAGGGACAGTGCAACGATATTGGTATGAAATGTGCCTCTCTTTACGTAAGTTTACCTGCACTAGCGAAACCCAAATATATTCGCACGCAACGCCACTGACGAAGACGCTTGTTTCTTTATATGTAATTCCAAGGATGACAGCAGACTACCTTTCGGCCTCTTCTTTGAAAAGCCTGATGGCGAAGTCAATGGGGTCGCTGTGTTGACGTAGTCATCAGCATTGCCACACGGGGACAATATTTGAAACCAGCTTTATTTTATTTTTACGTGGCTAAGCACTACCTCCTAAAACCTAAAAATAAGCTGATTTAATGCACGTCGTAAACAACAGGAAATCGCAAATTTATTGTGAAATTTCTTTTGTCGATCCTACGTTGACACAAACTTCTCATGTTTCGTGTAAAATATAAATTTTAAACCACATAAAAACTCAATGGTAAATCTTTCACAAAAAAACAACAACAGTTTTAACAAAATAAATTGCCGTCCTCCATATCTCTTTCTAGGTGACGCACAATTTCAGGGTGTTGCGATATCTTCGTTCGGGTAAAATGCAATTGAAGAGCGGTTCATGCGATATTGAAATAGAATAAACGCGAAGTTAACGTGCCGACCCGATCACTCAAGTTTGTCTAAAGTGCGTTTTAAAAATATCTTAAAGTGGGAACTGTTTGCAAAATGCGACGATGGCCAGTTTCGAGAGGTACAGCGTTGCGAGTAAAACAAAGCGCTTCAAATGTAATTTCACGGTTCACCGATGAATAGACCCTTCCGCAAATCTTGCTCCATCTTGTGGCGGCTTTTCAAAACTACACGCGGGCGATGCGATTAGCTACTCTCGACCGCAATTTCTATGACGAGAGTATTTGAAGCACTTTCCTTCACGCCGCTGCTCCAACGCTACTCGTAAGATTCCTTTCTATTGCTTCGTATCACGTCATTGTACGCAGAGAGCAGTGAATGGCGATAAGAAAGACAAGGTGAGGAATCATGTTTCCCGAATCAGTCTGAATAGCACGATCCTACCACTTTGAGCGGTGATGGTATGCGTACGCGAACCGCACGTACGCACGGAACTATAGAATGCGCTACTTTAAAGGGGCGAACGTTCGTGGGACGTTGTTTGCATGACCGAGAGTGTGTTCTAAATATTGTAGCTGGCCTACCAGTGCTGTCACAACAGAACCTTCGAAAGCTGTTTGCATGCACGTGCTTCTGGAATACTCATGTTGTGCTGCGACGACCATATTTCCAGGCCCATGAGTAATGTCATTAACATAAGAACGATTTAGCAAGGGCTTATTTCTGATAAACTCTGCTGCCTGAAGGTGCTGTTTTTTTACGGTATTTTTGTTTGCGTTTTGAGGGTTCCGGTTACGCGCAAGAAACTGGTAATTGCCGTAAAACGCGACGAGGTCAAACTCCTATGTTACGAAACCCAAAACAAAAATGGAAGGGGGTCATTAAATTATTTTACGTAATAACTCAAGGCAATCACTAACGCAGAATTGGGGATTTATGCACCAAGAAATATGGCTGCTTTTGAACTGTAACGAATCGAGGTTGTTTTCGGTTACAAATTTTTACTACACCACCGTTTACTATCGCTCGTCTTTAGGGCGGCATAGTAATCATTAACTCAGCCTATTATAAAGTCATCCGTGGCTGCCAAGCTGCGTCGGCAGCGGCGTCAATCGCTGCGGCGACGGCCGAAATAGTCATGGCAGCGCATCCCGTAAACAGAATTGCATGTTGCAGTATTTAACCGAGTCAAACATGGCAGCTTAGTGTTGCCAGCAGCAGTTTCAGAAAGGCTCTATTATTAAGGTGCACTTGCTTTGCGTCTATGCACATATAAATTGTATAAACACCTCTAATGTCCATACGTATGCACGAAGAATTAAAAATTCTTCAATACATTGTCATAATTTTCTCAGCGGATAAAGCATTCAAATATGATACCGTGCTGTCCAAAACATCAGATTGTTCAACAATTTTAAACGTCCGCTGCACTATTTTGTTTTCAGATTCAATTTGAGAGTTCCGAAGGAAACATTAGACTGACAGGAGCACACAGAATATTTCCGCATGCAGTGGTAGCTATTCTTGTTGAATCAAAAAACCAAACTCTTGGAAGACGTCGCCTCGACGAAGCAAACAAACATTGCTCAAGTAGAGCGTAAAGTTACTTCCACGGCAAATATTGGGACTGCCAATACATTTGTAAAACATTTAATCGACATATTAAAAATCAAGGAAAACAGAAATTAAAGGTATTCAAAGTGAATTACTAAGCGAATTTAACATTTCTGAAATGGTCGAGAGTCCTGAAGCGTGGGCGCACTAAAACATAAAAGAAAGATATTAAAACACGCGTAGACGAAATTCTCCAGAACAAAGCCTAATCTGGGGAACGAAACCTTCGTAAAGTAGTTCTTGAAATTATAACTAAAAATAAAACTCTATTATTTCCGGTTCTTAACTGGTATAGAATAAACCGAAACTTCGAAACCTGCTTCACTCGAGAATGTCTGTAATCAACGAGAGCTGCCTTTTAGTTTTTTTTCTGAAGATACCATTCGTTAGAATATCTGGCTTTAGAGGCCTTGCGCACTCCTCTTGGGTCTACTCATCCAAAGGAATAGTAAGTGAGCCGACGTACGAACGTAATACAATAACATTTTCAGCGCCCGAAGTAGTTCTGGCGATCAGGAGTGCTCAGATGGGCATGGATACGCCGAAAATTCAATTAGCATCGCTCCAGTGTGCCTTTTTTCTATTATATTTTCACTGGGTCTCTTTGAGTTGGCGGCGCCGTAGCGATCCTCTGGAGAAAGTTTAAGTTCATTACGAGCACCTCTAAAGTATCAGAAGACATTCAACGTTCCCAAATGAGACCCAGCGTCTTCAGCCGGAGCGCAGTGGAACAGACGCCTGCTCTCGTGCTTCCCAGCGGAGAGAAGCGGCCTCAAGACTGCGAGGCTGAAAAGATCCAGATGCCAACTGAGACGCCTGCATAGCCGCTACCACGTCGCTTTCGATTTCTTCCGACGTCCACCGTCGTTTCCGGCCTCCGCGCGTACGCCCCTTGATGGGACCCTTGTGTCCCGGACTTCTACGGAGTGAACTGTGGTGCCGGAAGGGAAACCGCTAAACTGGGGATTGGGTGCTCGCTGAGAGTCGTGACGATCGGGTGCAAGTCTGAAAGAGGATGATTGTACCGCTTTCTTTTGCTTTGATCTGTTGTATATAATTGGCGTCAATATGTCTAGTCGTTTCGCGGCACACTAATATTTACTGTTGTCGCTTTTTTCTTTGCGTGCCACCCGCATTGGAAAGAACAAACTAAAATGCCGCAAGTGCTCATATAGTATCTGATAATGCTTTGAGAACTAACACCAACCAGTCACGATAACACGTAAAACATTGTATCTTAACTAAACCTGTTGCTTGACATTCTTGGAAGCCTAATAAATACGTATATGTATATACACCATTGGTCAAAAGGACAGTGCATTTTCCAAGTAACGAGAACTTTAAAAACAAATCACGGTTCAAACGAATCTTTAAATTGTATCAACATCTGAGCCATATATCTAAATATCAATGAGCTCACAGATGGTCGACTCCAGGCGATTGTATATCAGCTTCAGGTTGCCACAAAGGTGAAATCCTGATGAAAACTCGAATATTTGAATACTCTCGTATTAGGTAATATGTGGCTCAGCACTTTGCTTAAATGTTTAAAAGGCTTCGTCGCTTCTGACGTTTCTGTTTTAAATATTGCATTAGATAACAATTTTTTAAGGTCAGAAATGCAAATAAGAATAAATTGCTTCAAGTACAACAGCTGGGGTCGTCATATCCAGCCTACACGTCACGGGATGAAAACAAGTCTCATAACCCAGTCAATATTATTCGTTTTGTCGCAAGTTACTGATGTTTTGTGACAACCCAGAGCCCGGTAAAAAATTTTAAAAAAGATTGCAGTGTTCTAAAATTCATAAATATGATTTTATCATCTCCTCCGGGTTATTAACTTACTACACAAAACTGCAGCTGTTACCAACAAATCTTAAGGCAGAACTTTTCTGCCGCCGATTTCAACTTCGTTTAAATTAATTTATACTCGTATTTTTATCTTGGAGAAATTAAGTAATTCATTTTGCGCCTGAAGCAAAGTTATCCAGAAAAATCTCGACTAATTTATCAAACAGCCGCTTTTCCTTTAAAGTGCACGCGCGTTCTCGGTATCCAGGAAACAGCGAAGCGGCGCGTTTTCGGCAGATTCATGTTCATAAAAAATTTAGGATCCCCAGTTGTGAATAAAACATTATCGGGGAATACGCCACGCGTAGTGCGTTGGAATCTTTCTTTAGAAAAGGGCGACACGCTACATTTATCGCGCGGATGGGCTCGCAAGAAAAATGGTCGTAGGCTGGAAGGGTTCCCCATGCCTCTAAAATAAATATAAGAACACACGCGTGTATGCCGGCGAGCCATCTCGCGGTATAGAGAGAATTACCTTTTAGATGAGATCTACGCGAAATCCGCTGCGAGGCAACAACAAAATATAAGGATCACGCGTCGAGAAACGCGTGTCCTGCTTTGTTTACTGTGAACCTCGTACAAATCCTGTTCAACATATCTGGTATCTTTGTCTTCCCTGCAAAGGTGATGGAATTTGCATTCTAGCCCTTTGCGGTGCGCCAGTTCGACTGCTTCGTTTGCAAGTGTAGTTGTGACATCAGAACGACGCAGAGCTCTGATTGGCTCTGATTGAAGAATAGTGGGTGGACCTCAAGAAAGTTTGCTTTGAGGTCTACCCACTATCCTTCAATCAGAGCCAATCAGAACTCGGCGTCGTTCTGACATCAGCGCGACACCGGCACAAGAAGCAGACAACTTGCTGTCCGGACGAGTTCAAATCTACCGGGATTAAAGGCATCATGCGAGCCTTTCTCCTCAAAAAAAGAGGCCCAAGAGGAAAGCTTCGCCGAATGATGGGCTCTCAGGAGCATTTACGTGACAAAGCAATTTCTAGAGAGACAGCGTGCACACCCATGTCTTCAAAAACAATGTATCGAACTTTTGAATGGACGTGCAAAGTACTTAACATCGCTGTTACTGCGTACAACATTTACGCAACGTGCATATGTATCTCATGAGTATTGTGACAGAAATTATTGTTAATTTCGTAATACGAAGGAGCAAAAATAATTATCACAAAACAATTAAAATATAGCATCTTGTTTTAACACGTACATGAGAGGTATTCACCATGTTTCACGAAAAACTTTGAGTGAAAGACAGCATATTAATCTTCTAGAGGCCCCTTTATATTCCGGAACGATGACAATGGTTGACAAAAGATATAAAGTAAAGATAAACTGCGTACTGCTAAAAACAAAAACAAAAAAACGCCACGTTAAGCGAGTTTCTGTTTTGGGGGTTGGGGGGGGGGGAGTTTGATTATTAATTACTTGCAGCTGCTTCTAAGAAGGTCGACTTTGCGAACGGGAATATCCAATATTGGATGCTTTCTCAATTAGACATATTACGCTATAGAAATTATAGATTACAGATATGCTATCATCACTGCCAGCTTCAGAAGTGCAAAAAGTAGCGAGCACCAAATGGCATTGCGACGTTAGCCGCAGCGAAGAAGGAATCGGGAAGAAAGAAGAAAGAGCAGAATGAACCGCACCTTGTGTTTCTGAATTAGCTGTCAGTGACTATAGATGCATCTCAATTTCTACTTTCAAAAACGTTAAAACACATTGTGACATATAAGCAGATCATATATGTTATTAAGGGAAAAACCAGCACAAAGAAGGTACACAATGGCGCTTATAATTCACCACAAAATAGCTCGTAGCATGTTTTTGAACTTCGTCTCTCTATACTGGGAGAAATAACATATGATGCGCCTTCTAGTTTAATGCGCATCTCCGTCTATGCGAGAAAATGAACCAGATGAACGGAAGGCAAACAAAGCATAAGTCTGCCCGGTTGGTGCGGATCAAAACAAAACCTGATGCGTTAACAACACGCAATTTGATCTCACCCTAGTTGCGACAAGTGACAAGTAGGAAAACAAAGACCGCGTCGCGTCACACCGCGCATGCCGAGCGGCGTGAACATAACGACCACTGCTGTTGCTACGACGTAACGGTGCCGCATACGGCCATGTCATAGCGTCAGCGGTAGTTACTACGGTCAGGCCAATAAGCTGCTCGCTGCGATGCGGTCTTTGCTCATATATTCTTCACCCTTTTAGAGAAATAAATATTTCTGTTTTAACTGCTCCTTCAAAGAACTCAACACACATTCCGCCTGGAACCGCAATACTCAAGGTCAACGTTAAGGGCGTATAAAAAAGTAGAGAGAATACATATATAAAACAGGGCGTAAAAAGACAGGGGCCAAAGAAGACACGTACGGCAGACGAGCGCTCACGTACGACGTGCGAGTGCTCGTCTGCTGTGCGGGTCTTCTTTCGTCCTTGTTTCTTTGTGCGGTGCAGTTTATAGAGAATCAGTATACGCCCTGGCCCAGTCATCACCACTTCTGCGAAATCACACATTATTTACGGGGGAATTGGTGACCGAGCGTGTTAGCGAACAGCAGCTCGGAGCGCGTGGAGTGAAAGCTCACGCTGCATGGCCCAGGGATCCTGGGTTTAGTCCCCACCTCTGCCCGTTTCGATCTGGATTAGGATCGCACCGGCGTGCGATCGCGTGATGCAGGTTAAGATTCCAGGTTAGCAGTGGTAGAGCACTGCACGGACCTACTTTTGGGGCCCGTCCCGAGGAAGAATAAATTACGCCACAATAGACCGATCTCACCAGCTATACTTCGTTTCAGCTTGGGTCCAGACGCAGCCGATGCTACAAGCTCGAGCTCCGGGCTTCCAGCGTCCCTGCCAAGCACGCGCGCTCGTGCAGTACAGGCACTGTTCAGGGCCACACGCTCGTGCTTGTAGCATCGGCTGCGTCTGGACCCAAGCTGAAACGAAGTATAGTTTGAGTACGCCACCGCTGCCGACATGCATCGTGGGAGCTGTAGTCTTTCTGCACGCGCGACAACCCTGCTGGAGGTCTGCGCGAGCAGAGCACGAGGCGGCATGAGCTCTCTCGTGAACTGGCGTCTGCCTCCTACGAACTACAGTTATGGCGGCGTCACGCATGCGTGGAACGCTTGGTGAGATCGGTCTATTGGCGAGCACTAACTGCCGAACTTGAGATCTCGTAAATTTTGGAAGATAAGCCATCAAGGGGATTCGGTGGTCTGCCTTTTAAAAATTTACATGATAAAAAAAATGAATGACGTTTACAATTACCTGTAACGCCGAATTAAAGCGCAGCTCTTGAGGAGGAGGAGAGAAGGGTACGGAGTGGAATTTACTGGGAAATTGTGAAAGAATTTCCCGGTGAACTCCTCCGCAAAATTTAGCGAAGAAATTTCGCCACTAAATTTGGCAAAAAAATAGCCCTGCTAAATTTGGCGAAAAACTTTCCCTGCAAAATTTAGCGGAAAAAATTGGAGGAGTAGTTTACCCGCTAAATTTAGCGGAAAAAATTGCCCCCTAAATTTGGCGGAAACATTTTAGGGGAAATTTGGCGGAAACATTCTAGCGGGAAATATTGTCGCGAAATTTAGCGGGAAGTTTTTTTTTTCTAAATTTAGCGGAACATCTTTTCCGCTGAAATTTTGCCAATATTTTTTTCGTAAGTTTATCGGGAAACTTTTCCGCTAAATTTAGCGAAAACGTTTTCTGCCGAATTTAGCGGAAAAATTTTCCGCCAAACTTAGGCGCCGTATGATGTCACCCTTGTGACGTCACACGTGACGTCACGTGCGACGTCATTATGGGAAATGTCTCATAATTCAACGCGCGGTCACGCCGCGCGTTGAAGCAAGCAAGCAAGAAGCGGGCGCAAGAAGCGGGCGCCTAAGAGCTGCCCTCTAAAACGCTGCAGAGCGTCAGCGAGGTATTCATGATCGTCCAACAAACTTCATTCCATGTTACCTTTTAACTCTTACTATAGTATTGATGGTTCTTAGTAAAGAAGATAGCAAGAAAATGATATATTCACACTATCATAACAATATTACAGGCCCTTGTAATGGCTGGGGTCTGCACTTAGATTGCGAGTTTCTCTTGTATTTAATGCTTCATTATTGTGCCACTCCTATTATATTCTATGTTTAAGATAATCGTATTGATATTAAAAAAAATGTGACCTCAAAATGATTTAGTTTTTTTTTCACTTTGTTGCATTGATTGCTCGATCCTAGCACCTAATAAAAATCTTAGAGAAGCTGAGAGATGAGAGATGAACAATTTATGAAATGCTTAAGCAGACAGTGCGTATAAAAATATACCAGTGAAGCAGTTTACAGCCCTAGCCGATTCGAGCAATGAGAAGTGTCCTTATACGTTGACACTACTCGATCGTTCTTTTGTTTGTTTTTCAGCGTACCAAATTTCCGCTGCCTAAGTTGATTGTCAATTATTTTCCCAACTTCTCTTAGAACCATCAAAAGCTGTCGTATATATTAAAAGCGTCTTCGAAGCGAAGTGAGCGCAGCTTTTCACATCAGTCGTCGAGTGTCGTCGGCTCACATTCAGAGTGCCCGAGAAGAAGAGGGCAAGAACGATCTGAAATCGACTTTATCGGCGTGAGTCAACGCAAGACGAAACCTAGAGTCGCTTCGTATGTGAAGACTGTCGAGGGTGCTCTCAGGTGCCATGATCGCGTTTCAGCGAGGGGAACCCTTCGTTCGATCGGTCGCCTTTAATTAGTTTCGGGAACGGGGCGCCCGGGGTGTACTCGGCTTCCTTGCGTCGCACTACAGCATACAATGATTCGCACCGTCAAGCCGATACGCAAAAAGGTGAAAAGAAACTTGCCTTGACACTTCTTCCACGCGGAAGTCGACTGATATCCGGAATCTGTTGACTCGGCTAATTGAATTGAAGCGCATGCAGCACGCACGCTTTGAAGTGTTACGGGTTTTCCGGGCTTTCTTCCCGGAACTCTACAGGATGGCGGTGCCACTTGGGGTGACTATTCACCGTCTGCATTTCTGTCCTGGGATGCGTCCACGGCTGCCGTTTAATTGTCAGACTGCCGAGTGTACCGCCGAAACGAAACGGCTCTCTGAAGAGACTGAAAGACGTTAGGAGGGCGATTAAAACTGAAACGTTATTACTCGCGCAAGAGATGAGATGTTGACTTAGAAATAAGTAGGTATGATGAGTTTCTTCTTTCTCCTGTTGCTCTCTCCTGCGTTGTTAGATCCATTGCCAAGAGTTATGGTGCATATCCTCACGTTCTGCGTAGTCTGAGTTCATAAGATTGACACCTTCATCCTCATAATAGGATATATTTCTCGAACGCGCAAGAGCTGTGATGAAGGAAGACATATTACGTGTCAAGGACTCTCAGTGACGACTTATTTTAAATGTGATAGCCATTCGTTTCTTTTACGTGATCTAAGTGTCACATACATCTGAAACATCCGGACTGATCATGGTCTCGTCTAGGTAAAATGTCTAGGTTAGGTAATATCGTGTCTGGTATTAAGTTGAGAAAATAAGCAAAATTAGGCGAAGTGATTTCTCTGAAGAAACCATTTTCGGGAATCGGATGCTTGCAACCTCGTGGCGTTACTGTATTTATGTCTTCCAAGCTAGTAACCTATTAACTCCTAAGGTGACGATCACACTTTTATAGTATTGAATTGCAGTTGACACTTTTGGACGCCGAGCACGCACTTCGACACTGTCGCCTACTACTGGCGACATAGTTTTCCTTGTGCTTTCATTTAACAAACAAAAGACCTTGGACAGAACTATAAGCCGGAGGGAATGTGAGGACTTAGCCCAAATAACTATCTTGGCGTTGGAACTGGTTGTTCACAACTGCTCTGTAATAGTCGAGTTATAAACGAAAGTTCCTAGTTCGCTGGCGTGTCCTCCAAATGAATTGTGGCGACCATAGCCTTATTTTCGTGTACGCTATATGTCCAACTGCTGCTAGTGTCTACGGGACTTCTGGTTTCAAATTGAAGCAGACGGCAACCAGTCCACTTTTGCGGTGCTCTAGTGCATTATCATGGGAAAAGGCATGTGCTTTTTGTCTCTTCACCGGAGAATAACAGACATCAACTTTGTAACTTGGGTCCTAGTTATTAGTAGGCAGTCATGTACGTAGCACGTTACTAATAACGGGCTACTTCTACCTAGTTAATTTTGGTAACGAGAAACGTATATAGTTACCTTTTTAGAAAAGGAATAAATAACGTAGGTTAGTTACTTTTAAGGCCAAGTAACGAGTAAAGGTATATCGTTACTTTGGAGAGTAACGTGTTCAACACCGTTTAAACAGTTTCGTTATGATTCTAACCCAAGTATGCGTTTATTGCGACAAGGGCACATGGGCGACCCGAAAAACACTGAAACTCTGCTGTAACGAATGACAGACAATGAGACAGAAGAAAACAGAATGAACTAATAATTCAGTGTGGGCGAACTTGTACCGGAAAACAAAAATAAATAAAGAACACGTCGAGAAAGCAGCAGCAAGCGTCGACGGCGGCAGGCAGCAGCAAACGACGGAGCGTTGGCGTAACAGCGGGCTATCGCGAGAGAGAATGGGCGAATGAATAGGCAATATAGCGCTCGGCTCTTTATCTACTATGCTCGTCATCTCGAATATTCTACTTAGAATGTTTAGGAAAGAGCTAGGGCGAGAATGACTAGGCAAGGTCATTCTGGCCTCCCTAACCATTTACGCTCGGGGTTAAGAGTGTACACGAATCTTCTAGATGAACGGAGAAGCGTATCCCTTCGATCTACGCGCGGCATTACACCCCCTTTAAATGCGCGTCGCCCCGATGCAACACAAAACAAAACAAAATACTGGTAAGCTCAAGAAGGTCCTCTGGAAAACGAGAAGTCCTCAGTGCTACCGAGCGCAGAACGGCTTGAGTCTAACGACGTGAACCACCTCGGGTCGTGGTCAACGTCGTGATGATGTTTGCATTCTGTCGGGTACCGCTTAGTTGTTGAACTCCCCGAGGCGACGAAGTACGCGTAGCTTGTACGGTCCGAAGTACCATTTCAACAGTTTTTCGCTAAGGCCGTGGCAACTAATGTGTGTTCACACCCACACCCTGTTTCTGGGCGGGAAGTGAACGTCCCGACGACGAAGGTTGTAGCGGCCAGCGTCGACACGCTGATGGTTTTGGACCCGGAGTCGGACGAGCTGGCGGACTTTTTCGGCCCATTGAGCATCCACCTGGGCGTCATCGCTCCAATCGGCCGCTGGCTCGTTTCGCAGCATTGCGCCCAGCATGGTCGTTACTTTCCGACCATGTACTAGCTGGAAACGTGTAACTCCAGTGGTTTCTTGAACTGCCGTGTTGTAGGCCAACGAGACGCAAGGTAAGACTTCGTCCCACGTCTTGAGCTCCACGTCGACGTACATGGCGATCATGTCGGCGATGGTCTTGTTTAGCCGTTCCGGCAGCCTGTTCGTTTGCGAATGGTACGCCGTCGTTTGGATATGGCTGGAGCTAAGCCCGAGGATCTCCTGAGTTAGCTGTACCAAGAACCACAACCCTCGGTTTGTATAATCAGCACTTCGGGGGCACCGTGCCTGAGGACGATGGCCTCGACGAAGAACTTGGCTACTGCCACGTCGGTTCTCGACGGGAATTCTTTTGTCTCGGCGTACCTTGAGTGGTAATCGGTCGCGACGATGATCCACCAGTTTCCTTGCGTTGATGGTGGGAACGGTACCAGCAAGTCTATTCCCATCTGCTGGAATGGCGTAGTCGGGAAAGTGATCGACTGGAGGAGTCCTGCCGGCTTCATCGGTGGTTTGTAGCGTCGTTGGCATTCGCGGCACGATCGGTCGTAGAGGTGGACAGTCTTCGGCAGCTTGGGCCAGCAATATTTTTCTGAAATCCATGCAAGTGTTCTGCTGTAGCTCAAGTGCCACGCCGTCGGATCGTCATGGCACGCTTGGAAGACTTCCGCTCGAAGACTCGCAGGGATAACCAGCCCCCACTTTGAGTTAGTGCCGTCGAAGTCTTCTTTGTACAGTACACTTTTTTGAACAGTGAAGGTTGTAGGGATCGTGCGAAGACTCGTGGAACTGCACTCCCTCGTCCCTCTAGTGCTCGATGAGTGCACGCAGCTCTGCATCGTCTTGGTGAAGTCTTTCCACGTTGTTCACGGTCACCGCGCCGACAAAAGCGTTGTCGTCGTCGCTGTCATCGATGCGCTGAGACGCCCAGTCGAGCGGTGCCCTCAACAAACAATCGGCGTCGCTGTGGCTGCGGCCGGACATGTAGACCACGCTCACATCGAATTCTAGAAGTCGAAGACTCCACCGTGCGCAACGTCCTAAGGGATCCTTCAGGTTTTCAAGCCAACAAAGCGAGTGGTGGTCTGTGACCACTCAAAATGGGCTTCCGCACTGTATGGGCAAACTTTCATGATGGCCCAAACCACGGCAAGGCAATCCTTCTCGGTCGTCGTGTAATTTCGTTCCGCGTTCGACAACGTCCGATTAGCGTAGGCGATCACGCGCTCTGTACCCTCTTGTCGTTAGACCAGTACCCCGCACCTCCACCAGAAATGTGAGGAATGACAGACGATGAGGCAGAATAAAACGGAATGAGCTAAAGACTGAGTTAACTTGTGCCGGAAACAAAATAAAAACTCACTAAAAACACTTAAGATTGCTTAAGTGTAGGAATGCGAAAGCACTCCTAAACGTTGTGCATTCTTACAAGCAGCACGCCACGTCTTCCTTTCGCACATGGAGCTCTGGCGGTGCCATCACGCCCCCATTGCGCAGGCGCGGCGAACCCCGAAGGCTTCACGACGGCTTCCGTGACAACGCATCTGCGTTGCTGTCCTTCTGTTTGTCTTTTATTTATCAGGCTCGCCCGCTTTGACCTTGAGCGCCCCGCCGGCTACCATGACAAAGCATCTGCGTGGCTGTGCTTTTCGTTGTGTTTTATTTCTGAGGCGCGTGCTTGATGACCTAGTTTTATTGCCATCTTTAGGGGACAACGCCGACGGCTTTTTGCGTAATGGGACAAGTAAGGCTTTCGCCTTAAAAAAGAACATCGATAAAGTAAGTCCCAGATAAGAGCTTCCTACAAGTAGCGACATTCTTGAAGCGCCGACGCGTGACGGTGCAGGTTTTAGAAGCGAATGGCGGCGCACGCAGAGGTTTGAACGAACGCCATTTGCTTCAGCGGAATGTGCTTGTCATTGTATTGGTTGTCGTTACTTGAAAAGAAGTATCAAGGACTTTAGATAAAGCAGCAGCGAGCGTCGACGGCGGCAGCAGCAAGCATTGGAGCGTTGGCGTAACAGCGGGCTATCGCGAGAGAGAAGCGGCGAATGAATCGGCAATACGGCGCACAGTTCTTGCTCGTCATCTCAAATATTCGACCTAGAATGTTCGGGAAAGAGCTATAGACCAACAAGGCAACGTCATTCTAGCCTCCTTATCGTTTACGCACGGGTTAAAAGTGTACGCGAATCTTCTAGATGAACGGAGAAGCATATCTTCTTGATCATTCGCGCGGCAGTATTACAGTACGCATGGCTTGGATTGACGTCACGTCAGCCGCCATTGCTCCGTACCATGCTCATGTGTCCGTATCTTTTTCAGCATGCATTTGGCATCATCAAACTTGTTCTTCTCCAGAAGGCTTGCCAAGAAGAACAAGTTCGATTTTGCAAGATGTATGCTGCAGAAGGTATGTGCTGAGGAGCATGGTACGGAGCAGTGCCAGTTGCTACGGTGCCATATGACATCAGATGCAAGGCATGTATACCAACGTGTATTGTTGAACACGCCAGTTGAACTTTATAACTGGGAATGTCTTTCACTTAGCAAACACAATTAGGTTCGTTGGTTGAACCTTCTAGAATCGTGTAGAGACCGAATGTAAACCAGGAGGTTGCCAACAGGTGAAGGCACAAAACCCATTGTCAACATCGAACTTTAAAAGCAGAAAGAAGAAAAGAGAGGAGAATCCAAGATTCACCAACTCTTCCAGAAGCTCAGCATTGTCCTTCCTTCTAGCGCTTCAGTAGTACGAATCTTCAGCGTCACCGGATATGTATTCTCAAGGAAGAGGGGAAACATACCTGATGAAATCTTGGAGAGCCAGCTACTGCTTAAGTGCCGTGACTTCTGAAAAGAAAACAATAAAGCATGAAACAAAAGCAGTCTGTGTATTTGGTCGTCAAAGGAACGAGAAAAGTAACTTGTTATAATTGAGGTAAAGAAACCCGTTTCTTTGAGAATCGGTAACGAGTGACGTATTTAGTTATTTTTGAGCGAATAAGAAATAATGGTATTTAGTTAATTTGGGGAGTAACATGTACATGTCTGATAGTAGGTAACCTTATTGCCATCCTAGAAGTCTATTTTTTATTTTTAGTATTTTTTTCTGATCACTGAGCGATGTTTAACTTCGCAGTTTTCAGGGCCAAGCCTAGATTCTACAGCAAGTGTGTAATGACAAGCGACGAATTTAAGTAGCATTAACAGTTGAAAAGAACGCAGCGCTGTTCAAAGACAGCCAATATCCCGATGATGTTATTAATATTGATCATTTTCTAGATTTTTATGTCATTCTTGGATAATGACTCCGTCTTCCAACTGTACGAGCGGTATAGAACACTTTAAACAATAAAAGTATGCAGACTATCAACGGTGTTCCTCTGTTTTATTTTATTATATTATATACCGGGTCGGTTTTATCTCGCGTCAAACGTTTTCCGGCTTAACCCTTTTTTCTTATTTTTGCAGCAGGCGGATAGGATGTTTGCCATCATTAAACATGATCAGAGAAAGTATACCAACATTTGGTATTGAAAATTACACAACTGGTCCTGTGGTAGTGCCCAGATCTTTACGGCTCTCTAATTTTCGAGATGCCCTGGCTGCTTTGGCATGTAAACAGACCCTCCTTTAGAAAAGCGCCGATACTGGATTTGCGCAAGCAAAGTCCGACAGTGGACATGGATGCATGTACAAAGCCATTTTGCCCAGTTTTACAAAGGTAGCTGTTAGTGCCCCTTTCCAGCAAAAAAATGCTAACGTACAAACGTAAAACTCCACTCTACAGCAGAGGCACTGCTCTCCCTCTCCCCGTCGTTCGTCACATATACAGGGCAAATGGGGCAAGGCTCTCTCTGGCTCCCCTCTTCCTCCCTCTGGCCGCCGCTGTTCCGAAAAACTCGCATGATCACAAGGAGAGCGCTCTCCGCCTTCTTATCGTTTTTGATACATCCACGTACTCTCTGACGACTCTCTCTCCCTTCCACGCCCCCTTCCACGCCCCCTCCCTCCCCCCCCCCCCCCGGGCAAACGCCGTTGCGAAATACCCACGTGGTTGCGCTGTAATGACACGCTCCCTCGCCACCGCACTTCCGCCGCCCAAGCAGTGGAGTAAGACTTCCTATACCGCTTAATATAGTGCATTGACGTGCTAGTTGGTCGGTAATATGCGTTGTAAAAGAGTAGCGCAAATGAGACGGGACACAGAATAAGTATGGACGCTGTGTCGTCTTTATTCACCACGATATCGGTGACGTGCCACACGTGTGTGCGCGATATACTTTTGCACGGTGAAACGTTTCAATAAAACTTTTAGCTCCGAGTTAGCGCTTGTCCTGTGTTCTGCTTTACTTGTTCCGTCTTTTTTGCGCTACTCTTTTACCATGTATTCTATTCGCGACTCAAACTGTCTATAGATGGCACAACTTGTTTTCCAAAATGGCAATTAAAGTGAGAGTCGGAAGTGCGTGCTGGTATAGTAGTTTGCTGAGCCTCTATGAGTGCAGGCTTCACTGAGTAACACAAATTTTGCCCGCGTATACGAGGCAAAATTGAACTAAATGAATTGTCCGCTGAAACTTTATTTTGTGACACACCTGTCCAATCCAGGCACTTCAAAATATTTTTGAGAGTTCAGTGTCCCTATAAAAACAGGGTCTTTCGGACACCTTAGATGTAACATAGAATATTGTATCTGATTAAAATTGTGTTGACACCATGAACTGCTGCGCCATTAAGTGATCCAATACTTATGCGTCGTGTCTTGCGGGTACAAAGCTTCATAGTTTTCAACTCGCTGATGTTTTGTGGGACAGCGACAATGATAGACCCGTGCCGTACGACGCTGGAAATTTGGTCTTCCGATCATTTCTGCCACTCTGTCGGCACCGCAGACATATTCCCCACTGTCAAACACCAGCTCCTCCGCTATCAGTACCACGTGTGTATTTTAAAGCGCCCCCTATAAATCCCGCAGGGAGTGTATACTACATACAAATTATTCGTGATATCTGCTCTTAAAATAAAGCGCAGAGAAAAATACAATTACCTTTTTCCATCGAAATGCAATACCAGAAGTCAATGTAATACAGGTTGCCGTTTGTCTCAATTCGAAACCGCACACTAGCGCCATTTCGACCTCTAACGTTATATTATAATACTTTATGGGCGCGACAGGCGATGCTCCGGATACTCCTCTGTACACTCTTCTGCGCAGTCTACACAGACAATCACCTTGTGTACTAACCATGACGTCAGGCGACGTCGCAGTGTCTTGTGACGGCACAATGTCAAGTGACTTTGTGGCGTCAGGTGGTTTAAAGGTATTGCGTGCCGTGATAATACGATGGCGCGTCTTGGTGTCACGTGACATCACAATGTCACGTGACTTCACTAACACTATGACGTCATGCCACGAAACACATCCCGAGATCAGCTCCGATGCCTCGCGATTAGAGATTTAGTACACCGGGCTGATGACTCCGATAATGATAACCGATACTCCGCCGCTGCCTTCGGGCATGCATTGTATCGATATTCGCTATCATTAGAGAGCTTTAGGGAACTGTTTTTGCACCTCTGATACGGTACGGCGGGCCATCCGTTACGAACTGCGCATGTGCTGTGACTGAAGACTCCCATATCCGCAGTTTGTACTGGAGTGCCTGTCGTACACTGTCAGATGTGCAAAAACGATCCCCAAAAACTCTATGTTATAGGGAGTATTGGAAAGATCTACTAAAACTCTCTTATAACACCCGCCGCCTTAAAAGCGCGTAGATGCCGTTATCGTAATAGCTGTGTCTTGGAGTGCACCTCTGGCCTTTTTATCAGAGAGCGGATGAAATTTACCTCGACCAATTCGAGAAAGTGGCGGAGCTTTATGTGAAACGAAGACGTGAACTGACTTCTGGCTTTTTTCGTCTTCCCACAAAGTCGCCTCACGAAACAGTCGTATCGCTCTCGCGGGAGCGACGCCGCCACCCAGGAATTGTGCAAAGTGAATCTTCGGTCCTTACATGGGCTCCTCTGCACGTCATTACGACGCAGTTTGTGGACAGGAGGTCTCTAGTCGCTGCTGTCGACAATCGTCACAACCACGTTACGAGCCACCGAGTGGACGTGCTGAGCCTTTAAAACAGAACGACGGCAGCGTAGATTAGAAGAAAACAAAAGACCAAATAGCTCAAAAGCTAATATCGCTTGTAGAGCGATATGCAATTAGTTGCATGGAGCCGTCAAAATATTCTGTAACAAGCCGGCACGTTGCAAAATGGCGTCGCTACTGTGTCAATTCAAACTTGCTGTTTTATATTTTGTCCATTAAAACCAATTTTTTGGACGGTACAATATGACGGTCAGACTACATCTTCAGGTGACCGTCGTAAAATGTGCCAGCGGACCTATAGGCCTCCTGCGCTGAAGCTTTGAACAAACTGTAGCGCCCTCGTTTTGGGTAGTACAAGCTCACCTAATTGAGCCTCGCACTACTTATGGCACGTTAGTTGAGCTTTTTTATTTCTGCCTGGTCCTGAAGAACGAAAAACACCTTTGGACGCCAAAAATCAGCCAGACTCAACGCCGTAAGACAATCAAAAGTGCCAAATTCATGCCACCACCGCTAGGGTACGCGTCTCTTATCTCTGGGCGGTGACGTCGAAACACCTGTGTCGCGACGCTTTCATTTTTCTTTTTCTTTGTCATGTCTACTTTGGAACGCGTGAAACGGCATCGCTTGGCTCACGCTCTTAGCGTCTTAGCTTTGACGGCGTTCGAATTTTTGTTGTTTCTTTGTATTTTCATCGTGATCTCGCGCTCCGCACCAGAGCAGGCACACTTCTGCATGCCTGACAGTTTGAGACGCTCTAGTTTGTACTACCCAAAACAAGGCCTAACAAGCCCCTTTTCGCAGCACCCCCTGGGCAACGCAGGAGGCCTATTGCAAAATTACCAAAGTATCAAAGAGAATGCAGGGAATACGTAGACCTACCCGCCGCACGCGCTGGCGGGTCCAGCAAAAACTGTTCTAAAACGAAAATAAAATAAAAATAAAGCAAATGGAATCTTGCACGCGAATTCGTCAACGACTTATTTTGGTTATTTACTTCGAATCTCTTACACGGGGAAGGCGGGCGCGTGAGGCGCGTAAACCTACATTCTGATCATTCTCCTCGATGAATCGACTCTCGCGAACATTACGAAGAAGACCGTGTTTAAACGCAACGCAGCTGAGAGAACGTGGAGCGAAAGCTCATGTCGAAGAACCCAAGGATCCCGGGTTCGACACCTATCTTAGGCCGTTGCGCTCTGAATACATGGGTTGCACGTGACGTCATATCCTTTCTCCTTTCTGGTGGCCAAAACCTGCTGTTATACTTCGTTTCACCTTATGTGCGAGCAAAGGCAAAGCTGGAAGCCGGAGCACGAAAGCTCCGTGCCTTCAGGCTTTGCACGAGCGCGCGAGCTGGGCAGAAACGCAAAAAGCGCTGGTCTCGCGCTTCTAGCTTTGGCTTCGCTCGCAGATAAAGTGAAACAAAGTATAATGAAGCTGTGCTCCCTCGTCTCCGCTCGCTCGCGACGCTCATGTACTGCTCGTAGGATATGCACAGTAAAGGCTAAGCTCGAGGAAGTTCGACCACCAGAAAGGAGGACCAAATTACGTCAGTGCAACCTATGTATAAGCATCGTACCGACTTCCGGTCGTGTATGGCTACTGCGTGAGGCACGTCAAGGACCGCAGACTAGTGGTCGTACTGCACCGATTATGTTTCTCCTCTGCGGGAGGAGACGTCTAGCTGTCCTAACTTTCGTACTTCAAATAATTTTTTTTTACATTACTGCTTGGGAAAGGTGTTGGCCGAACACAATCACGGGAAAATCCGCCAAATTATAAAATTTTGACAGAGTTTTGCTTTTCATGAACTGAGTACTTCATAAACACAAAAACTCATTCAATTTTATTTTTAATTTGGGTACTTCCCTTTGAATCAACGTAAAATAATTTGAATAGCACTATCCAAATTATATGACGTTAATTATAATCTTCTAAGAGTTACTCAATTTGCACATTATGGTGCAACCCTACCCTTGATTAGTGTGATTCTAAACCAATAGATGGCGGTGCGATCACCCTCCCGGCCGGTACATCAGTGCGAGAAAACGGTTCTGGTGGCGCCTCGATACAGTGGGGTAATTTTCTATATCCTGAATGTGACATCCCTGGTCTTTTGCTTGTTTTTCTGAGCACGAGTTTTTTTGTTTTTTTTAACGCGCACGGCTGCGCCAGTTCTCGTGCAAGGGGGCCAGTTGCCGAGGCCCCCTTGCACGCCTCCAACAAATGTGGTCAGAACAAAACGCGAAAATAGTCCTGAACCAAATGGTGAGACACAAGCACAACAAAACAACCGACGCGTTGAAAAATATAAAATTTCCTGTGCGCCGTTAGCACCTCGCGGGGATTTCGGAGGCCAATTACACATGTTTTAATGTGACCAGATTTATATGACGGGCCGGCCCTTTTGTCGTGGATATGTTTGGATCTTTGTGGATTTCCAGGATAACGTGATGACGTGATATACTTGGGTTTCCAAAATTCTAGCTTTAGGAAATAAATATCTAAAAAATCAAAACAAATGAACTATTTTTTGGGCGGTCAGGTGTCTCATTTAGGTAGCTGGGTGTTTAATTTAGCCAAAACCACGAGACTGGAAAACACGAAAAATGACACTCAAGTTTAGATATGGAGTTTGGTAAACCCAAAGTAGGACTGGGGCGGGTGTCGTAATAAAAAAAATGCTAAGGGTAAAAATTAACTCGCAGCAATAAATGATAAGAATTAATTTTAATACGAGTTCAGTGATAAATGCAATGATTGGCCAGGCAAAGATTCTGGGTCTCTAGATAACTTTTGTACAGAGTTTAAGCGATGTACCAGTCTTAATTTTGTGATTTATGCGCGCAAGTAGTGGTGTACAAAAATGAAAAAGATGCAAACGGGAAGAGTTTGACGTTGTGTAAATTATAGTGTAACCGCGCATATGGCACTCGGATTATAACTGAAACAGCGCTACATTTTACATTACAGACGCTTTCAGGCAGCTGTGCATGGGTACCGCCATAACCGACCTTCAGTTTTTCTTTCCTCTTATTCCGTTCGCTTCACTTCACCATTGCCACAGCAGGACAGGCTATTGCCACTTTAGGTGCTACTGCGTCCTTCTCCCTAGCATAGGCGTTTGTGCAGGCTCGTCAACGCCCGCTTCAGTGGCTCGGCATCTCGGTAAGACAAGAGAAGGTCGGCTATGGCGGCTCAATCTGGTGCGTGTTTAAAGCGTCTATACTCTGTTTCACCTTATGATGTACCGCAAGAGGGACTACAAGCGCGAGCTCCTTGCTCTGGGGCGCATCTCGGCGGCACAAGCTCTCATGCATTAGGGGAAGCTGCCAACACTATGAGCTCGCACTTCTAGTCTTTGCTGCGGTACAGCATAAGGTGAAACAGAGTATAGCTTTGAGCGTATCGAAAGTTAAGGGTGCATCGAAAGCTAAATCTAGTACACATAAACTGCTCAGGCCGTTATGTTTGAATGTTCAATGTACTTTATTACCCTCAGATTTGGTGTAAGTTGTCTCCTGATAGCTTACAACAGAAAGAAGGAAACATTCTAAATCTGGGTTGAATGAAAAACTCCCCTCGCTGACAGCTACCAATCATCTCGGCGGCGATTATGAGTATTCACTGCATGCCAACGGTCGCCTGCATATAACGAGTATTTCCCCCGTGATTTTATACAATCGCAGTTGGGCGTTTTCAGATAAGATCGAACAACCATGTCCGGTGACCATTTTTAATTTTCATGAAAAAAATATATTTTGCTGGCTTTATGCCCAGAAGCATAAAACCAATCCTTGTTTCTGGAAAAAAATTTTGTCTTTGTGAAAAACATTTGTAAGCACCCACTCAGTCTCGTGCGCATTTTGCGTATCGCGCGATGCTGACATTTCAGGCGCCTTTCCCCAAAAGCTGTTCTGGCTACGGGTCTTGAAATAATCACTGACAAATTAGGCATAGGAAGGATTGACAAAAAGTATTAATCACCAAATATTAGGGCAGTTATTTTGAGAAAACAAATCGCAAACACGGCACATCGCGCAATAACGCTCTGGATTAAAGAATATTTTTTTCCGTATCTATAAAAGCTAAGGTCTTCAAACTTTGCCAGTGTGTTGCCCTGTATATTGTTCATCTTTGCGTAAAATATTGCTGTCCTGGTTAGTGAGAGAAATTTACAAGAATTGCTCACACAGGGGCGTTTAACTAAAAATGCATTATTTTGAAAATCATTTAAAAAAAAGGCCATCTTTAATTTTCTTTAAACTCTCTGAAATTAACGTTTATATTATGTACTAACAGAGTCTGCAAAAACATGATGCAATATTTGTGTGGCTTTCAAGTTATAAAGCGAGAAACATGGCCAAATTGACGCTAACATGTTGCCATAAATGGGGCGTGCACATACCCGTTCTTCACAATTTCATTATTATTAAAACGTGTAAAAATGCTACAGGGTGGTCAGGAAAAGACAAATTGACAGCACAGAGGTGGACGGTAGTTTTGAAGGGAAAATTCCTAATACATTTTCGTACAGCCAACCCAAAAATGCCCAGGGCCGGAGCGATCGAGGTCCGCCACCCTGTAAGATGCTTCGCGGTGCCTGTTTGAACAGCCGGCGTATAGCGTCTCCGTCTACGCGACGTAAAGGAAGCAACCGGAACGACTTTTCCAACAGATCAGCCTACAACCTTGGCTGTAACATGATATAGGAAGTAGGGCGCGGCATAACCTGAACCTGCGCCGCCTGTGAGCGCCAATGGAGCCGCCGCCGTCGAGGGCGGCTCCATTGGCTCCAACCCGTAGAAAATAAAAATACACAAAAAAAATAAAAAAAATATTTGCGATTGAATAAGAATGTTTGTTACTTGATTTATAAGACAACGGTGGGGAGAATTGTGAAATCCAATTTTGGTATGCCCATGTGACCTACCTAAGTGATGGTGCAACAAGCCACTTTGAGAACAAGTACCAACTACACGAGGTGCAGAGCCACAAATACACGTCAGCGAGGTGTATTTTTTCCGCAGCTTGACATGGCAAGAGTGCTTGTGATTGAATCGGGGGTCGTGTCAAGCACCAGACAACGTGGTACAGCCACCGACGGCCCACCAAGTAGGTGATCAAGTCGGCGTCAGAGATGCTTGCCCCACTGAACACGAAACTGCCGAACGTGAAACTAATCCACCTACCGAAAGCTGACGTCAAAGCGTTCAGGGACATGAAAATAAAAGTCTGAGACTCTGTTTCCGTTGTGCGTGGAATTCAGTCCTGTCACTTCTGGCAGTGTACGCGGTGCGAAACTTCACAACTACAGCTGTTTTAGCAAGAACAGTAGCCGCAGAAAAGATATATATTTAAAAGTAAAGTCTCCTATGGCTGCGAAAAGCAGATCGAGGTCGCGAGCTTGCGGTGCCACTGAGAAGAAACGAATAGTGATCGCTGCAGGCAAACCGAGAAACAAATTCCTTTTCGGAATGCCAGATGAACGCCGTGACCGACTCAGATCAGCGTCCGGCAGAAATAATTCACGCGACAAGCTCCGAATGTGCGCACAGGATCTTGATTAATTAAACTAGTTTCAATTGTACAGCTTTAAACAGGTGTTCTTTCTTATCACGATTTAAACGTCAGCAGCCCAGCCTCCCCACGAAGGGTAGGCTCCGAAATTCACTGATCCGAGAAATCTGTTTTTAAATTGTGGACTTGTGCTTCAAACTCACCTGTAATCTTTTGTAGGAATTCTAATTTTTCACGAATTCCTGTCAGTGCTTTCTCTTCACAGACTTCCTACATTTTTCGACCCCTTGCTTGCCCTTGTTTCAAATTGGCAACGTCCTATCTTTATCCACTCCCGTTACGTCAATTTTGTATATTTAAAACCCTGTGAAATAAAAAAAAAGAATATTGCAATGCATTTTTGACGGGCTTGATGGGACAGAATATGAGCCTTGATCTGTGAAAAGTAGAAGAAAAATTGCGATGGCCTTCATTTTAAACTGATTTTCCAATTATTGCAAAATCGGTAACCTGTTTAAATTTCAGTGTATTTATTTTAGAAAGGTATATTGTTTTCAATTTCAATGACAATTTATGCAAATATGCACAGACGCGTTGAAATCATTTAAACAATTTGAATTTCCAGTCTTTTAAGATCCGGATCATAAAGGTCTAAATTGCTTCGTAATCGATAATACATGTTTACCTCCTTTTATTTTATGTAGAGTCTCTGCACAAAAAATATTAAACCTAAAACGACAACAGTTTTTCTTTAATAAATATCCAAAAGGACGATTTCGCCAAAAGTCGCAAAAACGAAAGCGTATACCGACAGCGACTTTGTGATTTCTTTTTTCCTCAAGAGAAATTTTATTTTCCGCAAAAATGTTTGAATATGTTTTTGCGCTTGCACAACAAGTAAAACATACATCCTTTGCTGAAAACTAAAAAGAAATGTCGACCGGACATGGTCGTTCGATCCTATCGGAAAACGCCCAATACAAACAATCTCAGGCAATCGGATTTTTTTTTGCTTTTAACTATCTTTTTTATTTTCTACGCGTCGTGCGGCCCTCCACTGCGGCGGATCTATTGTGGCTCACAAATGGCGCGGGTTCAGGTTCTGCCGCGCCCTACCTCCTATATCATGTTACCGCCAAGGTTGTAGGCTGATCTGTTTGCAAAGTCACTCCGGTTGCTTCCTTCACATCGCGTAGACGGAAACGCTATACGCCGGCTGTTGAAACAGGCACCGCGAAACATGTTACAGGGTGGTGCGCCTCGATCGCTCCGGCCCATGGGCATTTTCGGGTCGGTTGTACGAAAATGTATTACGGATTTCCTTTTCAAAACTACCGTCCACCTCTGTGCTGTCAATTTGTCTTTTCCTGACCACCCTGTAGCATTTTGACACGTTTTAATAATAATGAAATTGTGAAGAACGGGTATGTGCACGCCCCATTTACGGCAACACGTTAGCGTCAATTTGGCCATGTTTCTCGCTTTATAACTTGAAAGCCACACAAATATTGCATCATGTTTTTGCAGACTGTGTTAGTACATAATATAAACGTTAATTTCAGAGAGTTTAAAGAAAATTAAAGATGGCCTTTTTTTAAAATGATTTTCAAAATAATGCATTTTTAGTTAAATGCCCCTCTGTGAGCAATTCTTGTAAATTTCTCCCGCTAACCAGGACAACAATATTTTACGCAAAGATGAACAATATACAGGGCAACACACTGGCAAAGTTTGAAGACCTTAGCTTTTATAGATACGGAGAAAAATATTCTTTAATCCAGAGCGTTATTGCGCAATGTGCCGTGTTTGCGATTTTTTTTCTCACAATAACTACCCTAATACTCGGTGATTAATACTTTTTGTCAATCTTTCCTATGCCTAATTTGTCAGTGAATATTTCAAGACCCGTAGCCAGAACAGTTTTTTGGCGGAAGCCGCCCGAAATGTCAACATCGCGCGATACGCAAAACGTGCACGAGACTGAGGGGGTGCTTACAAATTTTTTTCGCAAAGACAAAATTTTTTTCCGGAAACAAGGATTGGTTTTATACTTCTGGGCATAAAGCCAGCAAAATATATTTTTTTCATCGAAATTAAAAATGGTCACCGGACATGGTTGTTCGATCTTATCTGAAAACGCCCAGTTGTCCTTGACGAACAACATTGTTTACTTGCGCAAGCGACCACATGTGAAGTTCAGAATATTTTGTATTGATTGTGGCACATGTGGCAAGTAGCATAGCTTTTTTTATCATCCGAGAAACAGAATGTTTGGTCTCTAATGCATGTAGCAGCACACAAAAAAGCACGAGCTGAATCGACGTGGAAAACGAAAACAGTAATGATAAATAAGTGTGTAATCACATGAAAACGAAGGTATTGCATATATGCAGAAGGTAAGCTTTGTTTCACTAAATACATTACATTAATGTATTTGGTTTTATCGTGCGAGCGAAGCGGAACATACAAGTGCGAGCATACTACCCTGAACTACACTTCCAATGAGCAAGCGCACCATCCAAAGCATCGAGCTCGCTTTTATAGCTTTTGGTGCACTCAAACCCTTCAAAATACAATTATAATCAAATCTGGTATTTCAATTATTTTTATAAAGTGCGCCTATGTGTTTTTTTTTGTTGTCTTTTGCGTTCACGTGCTATTTTCTTATATAATATTTTTCCAGAAGTCCGACAACTATAGCGTGTTTCATCATAAGTAAGAGCCGCTTTATCAAAGATGTAGACAAACAAAAAAAGAAGAAAGAGAACGTGAACACGCGAGCAGACATTAAAAATGCAATGTAACGGCGCCTTCAAAATTAGTCGTTAGTTTTTAGAGAGCAGCAGTTTCGTTGGGCGACATTGTTACATGTTGAAGGTTATAAAAAGTGCAGTGCAACTGTTAGCTCGGGGTCTTTAACGTGCATTATGTCGTATATGTGGTACACAATCGCACCACGGTAGGACGCATATGGGCGACGGAACCTAGGGTCCCTGGTAAAGCCCTTTGATAAAGGCGTTTTTTACAAGTACCGCCAGCCATTGTAGTGGAAACGCGCAAGACTCGTGCCACGAGCGGGTGCTCCGCCGCCATTCGCTTTCAAGGGCCAGTCATTTTAGGGCTGCGCCGCCACTTGCCTCTAAGGGCTGCTCGAGACACGGGCCTCGTGCACTGGCACCTTTGAGGTTATTTGAAAGACCAACGGAAACACACCGAGGGGATTAACCGCTCATTCACACTGGAAGCGAATCCGCGTTCGCAAAGCGGTTGCGAACGCGATTGCATAAAGATCCAGTACAATTGCACGCGCGCTTGATGTCATCGAGTGCGCGTGCGATTGCACTGGATCTTTATACAACCGCGTTCGCAACCGCTTTGCGAACGCGGATCCGTTTCCAGTGTGAATGAGCGGTTAGTCCCTACAGGTTCTGCAGCGTGAACTCCGTGCTTTGAACGGGGCTCAGGCTCGAGCATTTCTTCACGTGCTCTGATCTGTGGTGCCACAACACACTCGGCCAACGATCCCCCACTGCACTTGGTTTAGCCTGTGAGCTAAACCAAATGAGCTACGCTTAGAGTATCGGAACTTTTTCCCTTGATATTGTTGTGGGCGCCGCCATCTTTGCGGTTAGTAACAAATCAAACGCAACTGCCGATCGCCATGATTCAAAAGTGCGACTTCCTCGGCATTAGTTTCGTTGTCAGGAAGCTCACGTAATATTGCTTTTCTTTGTCACGAACTGTTTAAACATTTGTGGAGGACGGAAAAGCGTTTCCTGTGACTTCAGATAAATCTTCAGACAACTGACAATTATCATATTAAGCACCAAGATGTGTATGAAGTGTAGCTTATTTAGTGGCTCTTGTTTAGCCCGACCAACGTTGAGCCCGACCGCATAGGCAAAGAAAAAAGAATGAACAGCTTGACCTCGCGCTATTGGCGCTGCTTCAGTGGCTTCATGAGCCCGTAACGTTAGCTGCGCTGCGAACTAAGGTAAAGCAAAGCAAATATTCAGATCTTAGGGTTTCACAAGCCAAACCAACAAAAATCACTTAACACGGTCCAATACAAAAAAATTGCGGGTTTATTTTGACTAATTGGAGATCTTTTGACGTGCAACCGAAATCTTTGATTGGCCTCCGTCGGATTCCGGCACCTCGGCCGATATTTAAACCCGAGAAATATGAATTCATGGGCCAGCGCGTTGGCTCAGAGACACTAAGACGACTTAATGTTTTGTGTTTTGTTTTAATATCACTGCCACCTAAGAGCCACCGAAGTGGTTTTTGAAACAAAATATAGTCAAGCCATTCCGACAAGCATACTTTGATTGTGAAAATGATTTTTGCAAGTGATAAAAAACATTAAAATGTTTTCGCATATGTGGAGGAATCTGAAATGGCAGAATGCATTTCATGGCGCCCATTTCATTTGGATCATTTGTACCGACGCACATAGGACGCGCGCAAAAGTAGCTGTGGTGCACCCGCAGCCTCGCGCGTGTTGTTCTCACATCTTTGGCTCGCTTATACTTCGTCTCACCTTAGCATGGACTAACCGCGAAGGCCGTGCTAGCGCGAGCAGCTAGCCTTGACTGCCTTGACGGGAACACTCGCTGCACGAGCGCTCGTGCAGCCGCCGAAGCTTCATTCGAAGCAATTAGCTCGCGCTTTTAGCACGCGCGGCTAACAATAGTCCGTACTAACGTGAGACGAAGTATAGTGTGGGCATCCAGGCATAGGGTGCCTACATGTCTGACTGTCTCAGGGTGAAGACATCCATTGTTGCTCTGAATGTGCCAGCGCGCGACGCTCTCGCGCACTCGGTGCGTGACCTAGGCGGTAAAATGGCGTCTGTGCATTGGCCAAAGCTACGCGCTTGAGCTGGGTGACACCGGATTGCGCGCGCTTCAAAATGCATAAAAAAACGATTGGGCGGAAAGATGGCTGAGATGTCACCACTCAAGCAAAAGCGCGCGTGTGTATGAAGGCACTCTATCCAGGCATCTGACACCCTGACATCTGGCGCTTTTTCTGTCTTTCACGTGGCGTTCTAAGCGGCACACAACGAAAAATGCACATCAAGCTGTTCTTGAACACGTGTCGAAATCTGTACTTTATATGAAGAAACTACAATTTGCCGTAACTGAATGGGAAAAGTTTGAGGTCATATAACATTTTTAACGTGTAATATATCAATATGGAAGTTTGGGAAATGTAATATCGAAGGATGCTTCATAATTTAATGTCTCGTTATTTTGATTAGTTGACGTTATTCCATTTTTATAACGCCATAAAATAATACCATTTTAAACTTTATTTTTATTTTAAAATATACATTATATGTACAGTTCATTGCTTACTTTTTTAATGTATTATATTCAACCAAACGCTCACGTAAAATATCGTGGACGATGGGACGTTATAACTTGAGAAATATTTTTTTTCAATATTAGAGACTATAGTCTAATAAAAGCGGAATATTTAACTAAAAACTAAAAAATAATATTAATATCGAGACATTAAAGTATTGTTTAAAAACAGCTCTTTAATTTGACATTAACTTTATAATTGAAAGATACATAGAAATAAAGTTATAAGCCATCAAAAAAGCACCAAAACGTCATGCACGGTGGGGTTGCACCTTATGTTGTCTCTGTTTAGTTCAGAAAACGATTACGCGACTCTGGAACATTAATACGGCGGTGTAATGACACCCCAGCCAATCTTATTTCTCTAAATATAACAAACTTTGATGTGTCAGTCGCTTTTTAACAAACTAACCGGGGAAATACAAGCGCGAGCCTTCTTGCGTTTTATCACGCCTCGGTAGTACAGAGGCTCCTGTAGCGGAAGCACCAGTGAAAAGCAGTCGCTATAGTGCTATCAGTCTTTCTGGTCTGCTCTTGTCAAGGTGCTAGAAAATATAGCCGTTAGTGTCAAAGGCGAACTGTAAAGAGTCAACGACATAGACGCCTCTGCTCTCGTGTGGGCAGGTCTTGAACGCCAATCAGAGCATTGCAAACGCAGTCTTCATATCTTTCAGATTGCCGCAGCACTTCTTTTCACACGTGCTCATTTCAGTATAACTAACAAAAATCCATGCGTCAGGCTACCACTGAATTCCGCCCTCGGAGTAATTGTTCGTCCTAAGAAAAAATGCAGAAATATCTTTGTTAGTATTATTATATAGCTAAGAACTATTTGGTAGAGCTAAGCATGTTTGTGGATTTAGGAAACCTCGAGCTTTAAAAACATGTGGTTTAGATTTAGTTAAATGAAAAATGATGGAGAGTTTATTACTGATTTAACGCACCACAACTTGGCAGCACTCGGGAAGAAAGTTCGCACTGCCGACTCTGGGATTAAAAGTTAAAATCCCACTGATACCACCTGCGATACAGGCTGGAATAGTAGTGGCGCACGTTGTTGTAATTACTACCATAATCCGTGTTCACCACCACAGGTTAGCAGTAGCCTTAGATTAGACAAATATCCTGTCTACAGATGAAATCCCTAAAGCTTTCTGTAGGGCAGACTAACTTGCAAGGAAGGAACCAAGGAAGCAACTCAGCAAATGACGCTGCTCACATATAGTTACATCTGGACAATTCTACATGCACCTGGGCAATAAATACGCAAGAAAATATAATAATTATTTTTCCGGCGCAAATTGGATTTTGTTTGTCTAATAGTACTCTCTGCTCCGTCATTCGTTGGAACCCGGCATCCTTGGCCGCGAGTGGCTCTACCGTGTTTTGCAGGAAGGAAAACTTATACCTGTCCTCTTTTTTTTTATGTGGCAGTATATTCAAGCCAGGCAAGAATATCGAAAGCTCCCGCCCTCGCCCATGTACAGAAATATAATCTGCTTTAACGTCACAATTGATCGCGGTCCAAACCGGCATGTAATGCGTATTTGTATGACCGAACCTTTCTAGATGCATGCCCGCTTTCGGTTCTGACGTCACAGCTCCGTTTTTACGTGTTCCGGCTCCAGTATTTGGAGTTCAAATATTTCAACTTTTACGGGTGCCCGTATTGTGATATAGGGGCCCGTACTGAGGGAGTAGTCAATCATGAGAGCGCGCTTCCTTCCTGTTGCTGATCACGTGCTCTTTGCGTGCTTGACAAACGAACTCTCTCTCCGGCGACGAACGCGGGGTCTGCGCGGTGTCGAGCGAGTGCGCTACTGCCGGTATCTCGCAGTGATTTTTCTGCGCCGGGTCACGTCTCTCCGGTCGCAAATTTATGCCGGTATTCGCTTTTGTGCGTGGTAGTTTCGGTTTAATGATATGCGAGTTCGCCTGTTTCGCCGACGAGTGTTCAACATCCCAGCGCTTGGTCGAGCCAAGCGTGTAGACGAGATGCCCGTCGATACCGGAAGAAGGTTTGTCGGCGCCGCTTCTTTAAGTGGCGTCGCAAACTCATGGTGGTGTGCGCTCCGAGTAGTTTATTTGGGGAGGCGTAAGAATGCCGTGCTTAGCACGTGCTCGAGTGACGCCACCACCGTGCTGCCTCAACGAACTCCGTCTACTCCTCTGCTGGCGTTACTAAATGAAGGATGCCTAGTGAAACGTCGCCTTCAAGGAAGTATTTGTTCGTCTGTGAAAATGTGGTGTTCATGCCAAATCTCGTACTTTACGATCAGTCGCGTGTTAAATCAGGTTAGCAATGATTGCCTTGTCCTACCATTGTCGCACATTGGGGCTTCGTGGGACAAACTTACAACCGTGCACTGTCGTCACTCTTTTCGTTTCGACGACACGAAGTAGAAACTTTTTCATCCCTCTTCTCCGTTTCCTCCGAAGTAGTGAAGATACTTCTGGTGCCTCGCGACGATGTCGCTCCGCTCTATCGGCACCGAGCTTCACGCCCGGAACCGATCGACGTTGCCGATGTCGCAACGTCCCGGAACAGACGACGCGATATTTTCTCGACAGCGGAGGCATTCGTTAGGGGCCGCATTACACCCGTGACCGGGAAGTACCTCCGCCAGCCTCCACCGCGCTACGTATCCCCTGCGTGCTTCGTCCGTATTCTGAATACGCTCATGTATTCTGTATGGCTGTCCAAAAGAAAACGTAAAATTTCGCTCCCTACACGTGCTCAAAGTAACTTATTCTTTTTTTACGTGTTTCGGTGCAAGCAATTGGCAATACGTGTCGGTTTGTACCGCGGATTATATATACAGTCGCCGCGGGAGTTAATAGCTCCACGCGAGCGCGCGTCTTTTTCCGAGGGCGCTTGACTGGTGGCTTGCGATAGAACTAGAGATGACGTCAGGGCGAGGCCATGCGGAGTGGACGGGGAAGCCGTCTCGATTCAAGGGAACCGTTGTAATCATCTTCGGGGGGGGGGGGGGGAGCGTAGTTCGAGTGAAAATGGGAAATGACTCTGCGGAATCATCTCCCATTTTCATTCTAACTACGCACCCCGCAGGCGAATGATAACAACGATTCCCTTGAATTGAGACGGCTTCCCCGTTCACTCTGCATGGACTCGCTCTGACGTCATCTCTAGTTCTATCGCAAGCCACCAGTCAAGCGCCCCTCGGAAAAAGACGCGCGCTCGCGTGGAGCTATTAACTCCCGCGGCGACTGTACGTTTCAAAAGTATCCCCGCCGATGTAAATACGTTCTGGGAACGTGCTGTCCGAGGCAAAAATCTAGCGGTTCTCGGTGGCGCAGTGGCTCATCTGCACATTGTGAATGTCTTGAGGCCAATGAGTGGAAGCCACACTTTTGATTCCTTGTTTTTTGATCGAACATTGTACTGGTGCGATAAGGGGTACTGACACGGCGGATTCTTTCGGGGAGGGATATGTGTGACGTCAGTGATCGGCGGAACCGGCGGAACTTCTTCCAAGACTCCAGCATTCGCACGAACGGTGGGGCGCCGAGGGGTGTCAGTCTTATCAGACACATTTAGCGGTCGCTCTCAACAAGAAAACTCGCTGCGCGCTGACGAAAATAGAAAAATGGAGGCGTACATAAATAGCGATACATGATAATGAAAACAGCGCAATTAGATACAGAAGACGATGCTTCTCGAATGAGTGGATGCAATACAAAATACTTGGAAACTCAAAATCATTTGTATGAAGAGCGGCTTGAAGACGCATTGATGAATATCGAGGACTCCGTCGGGTGAATCGAACGATATGCGCATCAGCACAAGCCACAACGAGTTAGGCGATTCCGATGAAGCCGCCGGTATCCGCAGCGAAAAATTTGTGAAGTTTCCAGACAGGCGACCAAAATACCGACAATTGCGAAGAGATCTCCTGCCAAGGCGGTGACTGTTTATTTGGCCCGAGCAAAAGCTCCTGATCTCAATGGGATGTCTACGTTAGCGCGGCTACGCGCAAAGGCCTGACTAATTTGTTACCGCGTGATGCGCATCCCGAGGAGCAAAGGGAGGGATTTCTTTCCCGTGTGAATACCCCTAAATGATCAAACAAGATATAGGAAGTACTTTACGCAGTGACAAACATAAACCCGGCTTCGGAGTACACAGTAATACAATAGTATTAAAACACGCCCTAACCATTGAGCAGACGTGCAGTCCGATCAAGTACTTGTTTGAATGTGCGGTATACGGGAATCCAGTTCTATTGTCAAAATTATTTATTTATCTAATTTTGTAATCGGCATTGCTCATTTTTGTAAATATTGGCTGGAGGAAAAATACTTCAGTTGAGCAACCTATCTGTAGCTAGCTACTTACGCACTTGCCGGCTTTTGAAAATTTACCCCACATGAGCAAAATAAATCATTAGAAGATTCTTACGTTTAAAAGTTAGTCGATTCGCATTTGAGGCACAGCACTACCGAGTGTCCTAAGTGGCGGCCAGGCTCTTTAAATCAACCGCGAAATTCGGTTTCTTAACCTATCGCGCTACGATTTTGTGCAGCGTTGCCCACTGGTGGTGCATTTTTTCTATAAAATTTGCTAAGAGCGAACTTACCTGAGGAAAAAGAGAAGAAAAGAAAAAGGCTTAACTCCTTTGGAAATGCAGCGAAGTTACCGGTCTTCAAACAATAAGGCGCCCTAATGTTTGGAGACCGGTAGCTTCGCTGCAATTCCATAGGAGTTAAGCCTTTTTTCTTTTTAAAACTTTTTTCTTCAGGTAAGTTTGCTCTTTTCAAATTGTATTTAAAAGATGCACCTCTTATGGGCAACGCTGCACAAAATCGTGGCGCGATAGGTTAAGAAACCGAATTTCGCGGTCGATTTAGAGCCTTGCCGCCACTTGGGACACCCGATATATTCGAACGGTCAACAGATATCTTTTTCTTTTGTTATTTCTAATTGACCCACTCCCCTGAGAAGCAGCGAAATAAATACATGTTGCGACATTAAAGCAAACAACAATACAAACTAAGGTTCCCATAAAAAAATCGAAGGACCGAAAAACGCAGCGTGGTGAATCCATGTGTCGCATGCCGTCAGCGAGCCGTGGGCTCCTTGGTTGTGGTCTGCCGAGTAAGTGCTTCTTGTCCTCACATGTCGGGAACAGTAGTAAGATTCATTGGAATCCGTTCAATTCCATCCAACGTTGTTGTTGTTTTTCTCGTTTTTTTTAATTCCGACATATTCACCAAATTCTTTCGTTTTGAACTGCTCACGCAGGAAACGTGACAGAAGTACACGGGGTCCTTGAGCGCGACGCGGCTATCCCTTGCAACGTCAGCGAGGACCCGCGGGACAAGTCGGTGGGGCTCATTCTCTGGTACAAGGACAACTCTTCGACGCCCATCTACACCGTGGACGCCCGGTCGAGCAAGCTGGCCCATGCCAGGCACTTCCCGGGCGAGGACATGGCCGGGAGGCTCCAGTTTGACGCCTCTCAGCAGCCTCCCGTCCTCAGGGTGGACAACCTGGAGACGGGAGACGCCGGACAGTACCGCTGCCGAGTCGACTATCGACAGGCGCGCACGGAGAACCAGGTCACTTCGCTTTACGTCATAGGTAAGCGCTTTGTTCGCTGTACCAACTAGGTCACGCCTGGCTAAAAGAGGCTGCGCAAGAAACATGCAAGAGCAAATAAGGACCGATACGAAGAAGGGGACACGGACAAGCACTCGTCCGTGTCAACTTCGTGTCTGTCTGTTTGCGCCGACATGTTTCTTGAGCATATATCGTGCACCAACTCTTTGAGGAAATCAAGATCGTCTGCTTCTTTTGCAGGGTTTGTGGTGACGTGAGAAGGCTGAGCTTTGATTGGCTCTGATTGAAGGTTTGTGGGTAGACCTCAAGGCTGCTGGTTTCGAGGTCTGCCCACTATCCTTCAATCAGAGCCAATCATAGCTCGACGTTCTGACGTCACCACAAACCCTGCAAAAGAAGCAGACGAACTTGCGCTCCGCATATTCTGTTTCTCTTTAATTCAAATCGCAGCCAATGGTACGATCGCATGGCGCCAATCAAGCAGTGTCAAATGTGCCTCGTCACTGCATTACTCCTCTTTGTGCGCTCGCTATCCCGGCTAAACCAATCATGTACAGAAGAAAAAACAAACGCCGAATCGTAGCGTATCTGCTGTACGCGATTGGTTTAGTCGGTGAAGACGACTAGATCTGTAACTATACAACTTTGACGCTGTCTGACTGATTCTTTCGGATCGGGGCGTTGCCTAAGGTCAGATTTAATATAAAACGGAGTATAGTTCAACAACACGTTTTGTTAAAGAGCCTGCAATTTTCTTTAAAATTGCAGGCTCTTTAGTCCCTTAAAAGTCCCTTAAAAAATGATTGAATATTCTTCCAGCTCTGGTTCGTTCGTTTTCGGCTTGCTTTTGCGGAGATTCGCGACTCGAAGGGGAAATAGAATGGCGTGTGAAGTATTGGGTATCGCAAATTAAACAAAACAGGCGTAACATAGTGTAGCTAAAACTCAGGAGAAGGAACGCAGAACCCAACATTGTCCCCCTCCCCCCTTAATTCAGAGGGAGGAGTTGGCAATTCTAGTCCGAACTGGGGTGATCGCAAAAGACAACTGTTTCGTCATCGCCTGCTGCAGACCGAGCTGCCACGCGATGCTTGTGTTCCTTTTTCCCACCTAGCTGATACATCTAAACGTCATATCCGCGAGAACTACTGTACTGTAAGAAACAGTTAATTTGTTACACACTCAACCGGAATAATAAATCTTAAACGAGTCAGAACTTCTGTGCCACAGTAAGTAAGCAAAAAACATGAACAAAACGCACCGTTCTTTTTTTAGATATTTTTTTTGCCTTAGCAAATCCTGCGCGGAACCAAGGTTTGAAAACACTAAAACAGTGCAAAGTGAAAACAAAAACAAAAAAAGCTATTTGCGTATATTTAAGCTGTGCCTTGAATCAGTTCTTAATGCGTGAGCACCAGAACACTCGTTTTGACGAAAACCCGGCCTTTCGTTTGTGAGTGCTGAGAGAGAGAGGGAGAAGGAGGGGGAAAGTGTGACGCGTGTGACGCTCTCATTGGTCCGAAGCGCTGACGTGGGCACGCGTCAATCGCTCCCTCTTTCCCCGGCGCTGACAAACTGACAGACACTGCCGGGTTTTCATCAAAACGAGCCCTTTCGTTTTCGGCAAAGTCACACGCACAGCTGTCGCGGAGCCAGAGAGGAGGAGGCGCTCGCGCAGCACATCCTAGATAATAGCAAAGCCATAATGCTAAATGTGATGGGTGATGGCGTAATCGGAAAGGCCAACGCTGGACACAGATTGGAAACGAATGCTCCGTCAGCGCTCGGCTTCGAGTCGAGCTTGAGACGAACGTTGACGCAATCGTCGTGTTCAAACTGTGCCTAGCGTTGTCCTTCTCTGATGACGCCATCTCATTCAATACGGCTTTGTTATCTAGAAGTTGTTGCGCCGCGGTGCGTTGGAATGCGGGCGTGTTCAGTTGCCGCTCTGCCGTCGCCGGTGGTTCTTCGCTCTGGGTTTTCGTAGTAGCGGTGCATGGGCGGTAGATTTGTTTGTGTAGTTGAAACGATGGATGCGGTTCCCTCCACGAGTGATATGGATGCGGTTCCTTCCACGAGTGGGATGGGTCTGGTTCTTTCCGCGAGTGATGTGGATGACCATATGCATGGGATGAAAACTATTAGGCTATGATTCATTTGGTGTATTCTTAGAGAGCACGTTATCATGACCCTTGTGAAAAGCCATATATGTCCCCTTCGGGAAACGCTAACATTCACCCCGTAACGAGACCAAAAGGCAGCAAAAAAAAGAAGAAAGAAGAGGAAGCAAGACAAAAGAGAAAAGTGAAGGGATCAGCGTTAGCTGATTTCTCAACGTGGACGTGTGTGACGTTATTTCTATTTCCGCGGAGAAGTGGCAAGGTTCTGTAATATTTATTTCCGCGGAGGAAGGGCAAGGTTTTTATTGTTTTGCCAATTAATGAAATACTGTAAACGACTTAATTTTCGCGGGCTCAGATTTTCGCGAATGGGGCCAAAGCTGAGAATTTGAAATTATTCGCGGGTTCTAATTTTCGCGAATCGAGTGTAGCTTCCGTAGCGTTCACATATTGCCCGAATTGTTCGCGGGACGTATTTTTCGCGAATTGTAGGCGATTCGCAAATTCGCGTAAAATTGGTCACCGCGAAAATTTAATCGTTTACAGTAGTTTCTCTTGGACAACTCGGACAACTTGGATACTAGTCAACATCAATCCCCAATTGTTTTTGTAAGAACGAGCTGTGCGACAGACTATACAAATTAAGTCATTTTCTTCTCTTTACTCAACAAGAGTTCTCGAGAATGAATGCCAATCCGCAGTCGCTAAACAGCTGTCACACACGACAGCAATCGCCCCAGCTGAAGCGAATCTTCCCAATGCCCAGTTTCTCTTCTGCGTTCATGGCGGACAATCCTCTTCTGACTCGGCTTTTCGCGCGCTTCACTTGAAAAGTTTCCGTGGTTGTATGTTCGCAGTCCTGTTCTTTTCTGCAGCTAGTTCAACATGTCCAGCACGGTCTGCTCCTACTCCTTTTCTTGTTAAATATCTTTGCGTCATCGCCTGTTTTTTTTAAAATCTATTTCTGTATTTTTGATCCGGGTTGCCTTCATCCGCATCCTTGTCGCCTTCTGTTTCTTTACGCCCGGGCAAAGTAAAAGGTCAGAAAACGAAAACTGGCGAAAGTGTAGCTTCCGGTCTTTCTCGAAAAACAGCTGCCGATGCACAACTGCGCAGCGCATTCCATCTGTTTCTTTATGAACGGCATTCTGGCTCTGTTTTTTTTTTTTTGTCATTTGTTTTTTTATAAAGAAAAACGCTCTAAAGAAGCACCAGCCTGCGAGGCGGATGTCGTAAATGGCGAAACGCGGGGACTCGGAATTCCAGGCAGCGCGGAGTGGGTTCCGTTTTCGAGTCTAACAAGACCCGTTGGACAGCGGCGGCTCCTTCGCGCATTCACCGTCCTTTCCCCGACTTGTTATAACTTTTCGGAGCAGAGCCTTGCGCTCACAATACTGGAAGTTACGATTGGACACTGCGTATGAATTCTTCACTGAGCTTTAAACAGCGTTGAAGTGGTTGAATCTCGGTGATTTACTTTCGAATAGTTTAGGTGTTTTATTTTTATTTCCTTCGATAAAATCACTGGTGCTCGTGATTTCTCGTTCTCAAAGAGTTTGTGGCCTTTTGTTTTTTATGTTTTGTTTTTCTAGTTCAAAAGTAAGCTGTATGAATTCCTTCTAGATGGTAAAAATGTTGCCGGAAAAACTGTTTACTTGGTACGAGGGGAGGAAAGGGGGGGGGGGAGGTTCTTTTCTGATCTCTAATCATCACGCAAGTTTTGCAACAGATCTTTAAGGAAATTGTATTTACTTTTTATTAGACGTGCGCGTTCTCGTTTCCCTCGTATTTCGCAGTGAGCTGGCAGTCAAGTGTACTGAACACGTTGCATGGCATTACGTTTTTACTAGTCTCTTTAAACCGTGATGTACTACTTGAACGCCATGATAAAACAACCTGAAGGAATAGGAAGACAGTATTTTATTCCAGCAGATTACTCAGAAAAAGAAGAAGAAGCAAAATTCGCATTGGGCGGTCTCATTTTTACGAGCTGGCATTCGCCACGACACCGACGCCGATTTTCAGACGCTGAAATGGGATTCCAATCGCATAAGAAGTCCAGTTTACCTGGTTGGGAAGCAATGTACTTGCCGAGATGAACTCACGACTGACAGAAAGCCACTGAATGTTGTTACTCGTTACTCGCTCAAAAAGAAACTAAGTGTGTTACTCGTTGCTAGGATGCATAAAGAACGGGTTACTCCAACTCCAAAGTAACGCGCTTAAAGGTACCGCTTTACTTTCTCGCTACCCTGGATGTCTCATTTTCTGAAGGTAGTAGCCACTTTACAGTGCTTTGAGTCGTTAATAATGCCTCGCTTTTAACTTCGGCTTGATGTCTGTTAGAAGTTTTAATTCGATTAATCGACATCCTTTAATAGATATTTTAATCGATTAATCGGTTTCGTTCATTCCCATACATAATACAAAAAAGTCAAAAGTAAATGTCTTGCCTTTGCTGCATATGTGATAACCAGCGCAACGTGCAATTTCGGATATCAAATGAGCCTTGATGTGTAGTTCAGAAGAGTCAAACGATACCCACACTCACAAATTATTACTACAGCCACAGAAGCAAAGAGGGATCGTTGATATGCTCCGGCAATAACGATCTCATTTGACTGTTCACAGTAGTCTCTGCAGCGCTAAATGAATACACACATGGCGTTGAAATGGCCGGTGCACGTATGCGGCAACCTTCTCCACCTGCTTGAAGCTGCAAATCTAGCCATATACAGTTTACTTTAGGTTAAACTTTCCCCTTAAGTTTGCTCTCATACAGGCGTACTCGTCCACGTCTGCGTGGTGAAAGCGTTGAACGTCTTACTTTTTCTTTGTCAAAAATTTAACCGATTAACCGGCTAAAGAAAACTGTTCCCGATTAAAGCATTGATCGATTAATCGGTAGGTTAATCAAATAAATTCCCAGCCCTATTCCAACGCATCTATGACCACGAGTCATTTGCTCACTTTTTGCATTTTGCCCGCGAATCGGTTGACATTATAGTGACTCTCGCAAGGTACAACCGCTGAATATATTAAAATCAAATAGTGGTCGTTCGCGATTAGTGTTGTTTTATTTATATTTTGGTGACTTGGCTAACAAAAGCTTGAGCAAGTAATTCAAAATATCTACATGCAGGGTGTTTTTGTTTAGGCTTCACATATTTGTTTTTAGAAAAGCCATGATCTACACTGGTGCGATCTGTGCAGGAGTGTTACAAAAGCTTGAGCAAGTAATTCGATATATCTACATGCAGGGTGTTTTTTTAGGCTTCACATTTTTGTTTTTAGAAAAGCCATGATCTACACTGGTGCGATCTGTGCAGAAGTGTTATACGGCAAGGGGACATAATATAGAAGGCTAATTGTCACGATTACTTGAATAATTAACTAAAATGTGTCAATTAACTTTTTATGTAGTAAATTAATATATGGTTCCAATCAAAAACTGGCTGAGCGTCATTGAAAACCACTCGATCAATAATTTTGAGAACGAGTGTTAGAGCGTGTAACTCCCAGTAGAGCGGTAAAATTACCACTCGTGCAAAAGGCAGGAGGCTAGCGGTGAGATAATGCCGGTGAAAGACGGAAAAACCGCTCGGGCGCGTTATCGTGCCTGTAGCCTTGCGCCTGCTACACGAGTGGTAAATTTAGCGTTCCACTGTGCTTCCCACATGTTCTAAGTATTTTCAATGTTGAATAATTTCGTGGATTTTAATGTCGCTCAGCAAGTTTCTAATTAGAACCATATGGTTACTTTACTAACTTTAAGCTACTTAACATATTTTAGTTAATTAGCTGACTCATCGTGCCGATTAACCCCATTCGGTCCCCCTGGTCGTATGACTCACGGCCAAAATTTCATTAGTGTAGCTCTTACGGATTTTTTACACTAATCTGCAAAACGTAAAACTACACTTTATAATCATAGAGCCTCGAAATATAATACAATGATTTACGCCTATATGATATCGATATTTTACTTTTTCCAGTTCCGCCGCAAGAACTCATTATTCTCGATGAATATGGACAGCGGATTGTGGATGTGCTGGGACCTTACAACGAGGGATCGTACATTTTTCTTGTGGTGAAGTCGAAGGCGGTGAGTACTGAACGTGCCTCTTACATTTTGAGTACTCTGTATAGTCGACGCAAGCGCACCTGGAGAGATAATAGAGAGTTTTAAAATAGGGGGCCCCAACGCTTTCGGTCACCCGAGCAGCTTGAGACGTCGCATTGCGCAAGCGCAGTGTGACGCCCCCAGCGTCTTAGGGTTCCCAAAGCGCTGGAACCCCAATTCCAAAACTGTATAATAAGATGTTTCAGAGCGTAGCTCTTAGGCGCCCGTTTCCAGCTTGAGCGGCGCCGCCGTCGCCGTCGGCGTAACCCTGCGTTGCGTTATGGGACGTTTCCCATGATGACGTCACATGTGACGTCATATGTGATGTCACGAGGGTCACTTGAGTCACAAGTGACGTCACGAAGGTCACTCGTGAAGGTTACCATGAAGGTCACGATCTTCACAGTGACCGTACAAGGCCTTGACGAAGTTCACTCGTGAAGGTCACGACGAAGGTCACGACCTTCATGGTGACCTTCACAAGGGCTTCACGAGCGACGTCACGAGGGGGAGGAAGGAAGGGGGAGGAGGAGGGGCATACCCTCCTCTCCGTACCTTCCCCTTCTTTTTTTTCTTTATTTGTTTTGCGGATATTTTTCCGCATGGGGGGCAGAGATAAAGGCACAAGTGCCTGACGGAGCCTCTACCCCCAACAGTTCAGCCGTGGCAAAAAAGATAAAAGTGTCATATACAACAACAATGCAACAAAGCAGAAAATACACACTCTGGAAGCCGCAATCACAGGATCGCACAAGCCAGGCAAAGCGCACTATCAATCACAACAAAACAACAAGGCAACAAATCAGAGTGAAGATTAGATTACACACAGGCAATCAGCTGAAATAGTAAAAACCACTTGCGTGACACATCGATTAACGTTGGACATCAGCAAAGTAATGCATGCTGTACGCAAAAATAAAAACAACAACAACAACAACAACAAATAAATGTACATTCAGGTGGGTCACTAATATAAAACTTTGACCAAGAGAAAAGAGTGGTCTAACTTCATACACATAGAGATCACGAATAAGATAAGTTCAGAAACTAGAAATGGAAAGAAAACTTCACAATGAAAATGTAATAGCGCCACCAACCAGAAGCGTTCTGCATTTACTTTTGAATTTATAGAAAGTAGTGTTATAGTCTATGTTCATATCTGTATTGTTTAGAATTTTAATTATTTGAAAAGTTAAAGTTTGTCGGCCGTAATTTGTTCTTATGGTGGGCATTTTTATCTTTGGATCTCGAAGCGTATATGCGCTCACGCTATTTGTTGGGGTGGTGTGCAGTCCGTTCTTATGTATCCATTGTAACAGTTTAAAGTAGTAAACCTGGTTAGCCTTGAGCATATTATATTTTACAAAAAGTGGCTGTGTGCTTAAGTTTCTTTTATCACCTCTATAGTTTTCACATATACGTAGTATTCTCTTTTGTAATATAATTATTTTATTGTAGTTCGTAGCTGTTGTTGTTCCCCAGACCAATATACCGTAACTAATTTTAGAGTAAAATAAGGAATAGTATAACATTTGTTTTAATCCGGTAGGTACTAAGTTTTGAATTTTATATATGCTGCCAGTAACTCGAGATAATTCAGTTTTTAGTTTATTGATATGAGTATTCCACGATAGGTCCTCAGAAAACCATACACCCAAAAATTTTTGATCTCTTACTTGCTCTAATAAGGTGCCATTAAACGTTATATTGATAGAGCTGCAATCTCGTTTATTTACTGGTTTAAAAATTACATATTTAGTTTTACTTGTATTTAAACTTAAACAATTGATTTGTAGCCAATTTGATAGGTTCACAAGGTAGGCATTTGCAGAATTTTCTAAACACTCTTTTGTAAAGCCAGAGAAAAATACATTCGTATCGTCTGCATACATTATTAACTGAGGAGAGCCTGGTATATTTGTTGTATCATTAATATATACAAGGAACAACAGAGGCCCCAGGATAGAGCCCTGAGGAACTCCGTTTTGTATTTTCAATTTATTAGATGATTGATTATTGATATAAACGTATTGATAGCGATTTGTAAGATAGGATTTGATTAGTTTTAATGCGACACCTCGAACTCCGCTAGTTTGAAGCTTTTCTAGTAGAATATTGTGTTGCACAGTATCAAATGCTTTTCGTAAGTCTAGGAATAGGCCAAGTGTATACAACTTTTTTTCAATATTTTCAACAATTTTATATTTTATTTCAATCAGTGCTAGTTCTGCAGACTTTTTTTTCTGAAATCCATATTGAGCCTGTGTTATTATTTGATGCTTCTGAAAAAAACTGGTTAGCCTATCATTAATAACTCTCTCAAAGATCTTCGAAAAAACTGGTAGGACTGAAATTGGTCTATAATTATTTATGGTGGTCGCACCGCCTCCCTTGTACACGGGAATAACTTTGGCTATTTTTAACTCATCGGGAAATTCGCCAGACGCAAGTGTGATATTTATTAGATGCGATAATATAGGGCTAATAATGCTCACGGTGTGCTTGATTGGTAAGACTTTTATTTCGTCATCCCCAGCGGCAACATCCTTTTCTAAATTTCTTATGATTCTGCCGATTTCCAACGGCGTCGTTGGAAAAAACATGATTGATTCTAGTTGACTTTTTCCGAGCACGCATTTCTCCATATCTGCAGTTTCCCCTGTATATGTTCCTATGTTAACGAAGTGCCGATTTATTTCATCTTTAAGGACTGTGCTCTAATTCGGTAATACAGGGAATCGTAAACGTCCTTCATTTTTGTTCTTTAAATCGTTACGAGAAAGACCTTCTTCCCTTCAACGTTCTTTCTCAATTCGCTTTTGCGCGTAAAAAAATCAATGAGATGAACTTCATAAAATCTGACTTTCAAGCCCCATCAACCATTGTTGTGGAACCGCGCAAGACACGTGCCACCCTTTGCTTCCAAGTGCCACCCTTTGCCACCCTTTGCTTCTCGTACTAGAGCATCTGACGCTACTGCAAGAGAAACGCCAAGATAAATTATAGATTGGTGTGTTTATGTTTATACAGCCTGAAGTTAGTCTGCCTCAACGTTCGACTTGTCTCCCAGCTGTTGTGTATCAATTTAGCCGGTGAAGTACAACCGCTACTCTGGGGTCTTTAACGTGTACCACGCAGCAGTAATACACGCCCGCACGCCGGAACGATGCTCATCCAGATCGAAACGGGCGGGGGTGGGGATTGAACCCATGATCCCTGGGCTCTGCTGCACGAGCTTTCGCTCCACCTGCTGCGAGCTGGTGTGCGCTAGACCACTCGGCCATCGATTCCCTTGACAAACGCCAACACACCACTTTGTTCCGTTACTGTGTAGTCAAAGCTAATGTGCCTTTATGTGCGCTTTGCTTAGGGTGGCGGCATGTGGCCATTTTGTTCCACACGTTTATTTTTATTTTTCTGTACAGAAGTGCGTGAAAGAGCGTGTCCCTGCAGGTGTTTGTGGCGGTGACTGTGCTATGGCGGCATTTTGTTTTCGTCGATTTCTTTGTATTTCCTCAGTGAGCTCGTGCTGTCGGCATCGGGTACTACAAAGGGTGGCATCACTTTTGAACAGAAGGACAATGAGGCATCCTAGTCAAAGCTGCTCAGGTGCGCGTGCGCATATTGAGCGCCCATCAAGTTGTGCACGCGTACTCTTCACTTCTGAAATAGGTGTTCGAGAGTATTAGCACCGAGATGTTTTGGTGGCGCCCTCCTATGGTTCTTTCTCGTGACATCATTACCTTGCGAACAACATGTTCGATGGTATTTGTAATTACCGTGATGGAAGCTTGAAATTATTGCGCTCTAACAGCAACACTGCCAGCATCGTCAAAATTGAAGTTCTTACATTCCTCTTATTTCCGTCGATGATAAATCCTGTGCTGACGTCATGGTCAGCATTTGGCCAATCGTGGCAGGCCGACCACAGCGACGCTTTCATCGCGCACGCCGCCAATATTGTCGTAAATTTGTTTGAGGATAACTTCAATTAAGAATAACTTAAGTGCTGTTAAGGGCGCCCGTGCAACCAAAGTATAACCTACACTCTTAAAAAAAGGGTGCGCAAAGGGACCAATCGCCATCTTTCATCCCGCGACCCCTAGCGCCCCCATTCAGAAGCGGTAACTCAGCAGTTCGTCCTGCGGGCATTGTTTGTTGCTCCCACTGGAGTTGCTCCCAATGAATACTTTGAGTCCCCTCGTCAATAATGAGCTGCGCGCAAGCCTTCGATGAAAAGGGCGCAGCATCACTCGAGTATGACTATTTTGGAAAGAAGTCTTGGCAAAGCAAGATTTTGGCCCCGGATTTAGAAATTGTGACTACACGCGCATATTTGGTGAATGTTTCCGACCGCGAAAAACATGAGAACGAATCGAGCGACGCGGAGGCGCCGGTGACGAGGCTACCATACTCTCCAACTGCAGCGCGCGCGCCGAGTTTGAACTAGAGGTGACGGTTGACCCAGTTGACCTGTGGCGGTGCAGTGGAAGCCTCGTCGGATGCAGTCGGGAGTGGCGACCGATTGAACGGTGAGTTTTGATTGCTTTGGCTACTTGTAGAGCAGCAGAAATGTTATAGGCATTTCAGAACGTACTTCATAAAGTCGCAGGGTTACCCTGTACGATAGGCGCTCGCTCTCTGACGCGGTCGGGCGCGTACTCGCTTATGTTAGCGTGCAAGCGAGGCCTAGCACTTCAAAACTACGCCCGGCGGCAATCAGTTCATCAAACAAACGATGTTACACCGGCAGATCGTTTCGTCGACGCAGCAGCGTTTTAATGCGACTTAGGTTCATCGAAACGTTCCCGTGTTCGGTTCATCGACCAACCTTGCGACGCTTCATCGAAAGCGATCTTTCGCATATATCGCCTTGGTCGGCGACCAAGGCGATATGTGCGAGCTTGACGGCGAGCTTAACGAAACCGTTGCGGTTCGTATGAGGCCTGGTGCGAGTTCGCGCCTCGAAGTAAAGTTTCGCCCTTACGCTTTTAGGCGAAAGGTATGGTCGTATCCGGTATGCGTAAATAAACGTGTTGTCAATCAATATTAAAATTTCCCCGAGCGGAGCGAGGGTTTCAGCGCGTAGTGCGGACTGTTTGAAAGCGGCGATCGCGAATTCATTTGTGGCGTATCAGAGTCGCCTGGAGCAAGTCCGCTTTAGATGAGGTAGGCTTGCGGCGAACGAAATTAAACCAATAATGCAATCCCCGTGGTGAAAAAAAAAAAAAAAAGTCGACGAATCTTTGTAGGAGCACATGTCCACAAAATTGAGCGGTGCCGCGAAGTCGTGCACGCGCGCGTTTAGTGAAGCATTACTTTATGTTTTTACTTTCTCTGCGGGTTTCCGAGTGTTTCGGCCGATGCTGGTCGGCTCCGCGTAACGGTTTATAGCTTCATCCATGGTCGGGAATCGCCAAATTGGAATTGAACTTGAACGCTGTAGCGATACATTTGTTTCTAGAGCCCAGCGTGGAGGTGTTTTGTCTTTTAATACTTTTTGCTTTTGAGATCCTCACTTTGGAGTTTGGTTTCGCCCTGTGTAACTTATCTTGTGCTCGTGGCTTCGAAATGTGTTTTGTATTCTTCAAAGCTGCTCTTGTAATCTTCGTTTAAAATGTTTTTTTTTGTATGCTTGTTATTTGATAGCTGTGTTTGCTTTGGGCTCTGAGCATTTTCATTGCTTTGGACTCTGAGCATTTTAAAACAGTCTAGTTAGGACACGCGTGCCAAAAATAAATTTTACCCGAATAACAAAACAAATTTAGAGCAATATTTATTTATTTATTGAAAGTACCCTCAGGGCCCGAAGGCATTACAGAGGGGAGAGGCACATACATAAAATAAAGATCATGGGTCACTGCTAAAATAGTTAGGATTGCGCGAGACGCGATTTAGTCGGTAATCACGTCCTTTCCACTTGTTTTCTCTCGTCCTTTCGGGTGCGGGGAGGAGAGGTGGATTGCTTTGGCCATCGCGTTGAGGTGGAGAAATGGTATGACAATCTTATTGAGGGGAAATTGCGTATTACCATTCCGTGACGTCGTGGAATTAATGGAAAATTAATCTCGCGCCGTCAATATTGCTAAAAAATGTTTTTTGTGCAAAATTTATTTTTTGACACTTGTGTCCCTTACACACTGTTTAAAAAATCTTTTCTTTTTTCAGGGGCCCTCTAGGGTAACATTTTCTCGTCTTGACTGTCATTCAATTTCGCATTAATAAATTCTGGTTATGACAGACACTATGCTTTATGACAGTATCTTACATAAAGCATAGGGTTATACCACGCAGCATCGTCATTTTTGAACAGAAGCTACCGCAAACAAAAATAAAAACAAGTCACGTAAAAATAAATTTGCACATGCCATGAACAGTTGTCATCACGACACAAAATGTTGCTATAGCTTCATTTAAAGGACACTTTAATTTTGAGTTGGCCTAGCACCTCCTAAATACCAATACCTTAGCAATTGATTTTCTTTGTCGATTATCATATTTCAGTGCAGGGTACATAGTGGACAGTGCTATGTTAGCATTGGCCTAGAACTCGTGTTCAGTTGGTGAGAATACGTGTTCCAGCTGAATGCAAATGCAGCACTTTTTCCAGTCTGCCTTGCGATGACTTATGAGAGGGGTAGAATCCAGCAACACTAAGGCCTTGCGATCTAGGAGGCGTTGAACTAACTGAGTAATCTCTGATTATTGAGCTCCTTAAACTATTGATTTCGGGCTTGTAGGCTCCTTTGTCTCTTGAATGTTATCAGA